>JAPDNY010001162.1:0-18519 GCA_029375565.1 Gekko gecko | reverse complement strand
TTCAGAGCTAGCAGGTAGCTTTGGAGGGTGGAGCCTATGATATCATATCCCCTCTGATGTCCTCTCCAATCACTACCTACCCCAAAGGCTAAAGGAATTTTCCAAGCTGCAGTCAGCAATACTTGACTTGATGATGCTTATGCACATTATATCCCTTCCCTTTTTTTTCAGAGAGATCTCGTTTTCTCTTAAAGTTTTACCTTCAAAGAAGAGCTGCTAGCTCCTGGAATCCAGTGAACTATCTGGTACTTTTGTACCTTCCCTGGGCTTGCTCCTCTGTAGACCTGGGAGAAGCAAATACTGTCAGCACGGTCTACAGGGGAACCTGTGGTTTCCAAGCAGGATGAGGTTCTCAAATACCACTTGAGGATTGTCTTATCAAGGCAGTGCAGCAATATCTAAGAGATGCAACCTCAAAAAACATGTTGCAGTCTAACCCTTAAACAAGAAACCCTGAAACCTTCTTGAGTGCATTGGGAACAGCTGGATTCAGCTGGAATCTTGCTATTTTTAGCCACCAAGTTGTGTTTTGATGCAGCAGCTGTCCTCAATTTTGTGAGCCAGGCATGACACACCTAGTTTGACCCTAATTATATCCATCATTTCAGAATCTTGGTGCTGTTCTGAAGGATACTGAAGCTCCAAAGAAAAGGGAGGGAGCCTTAAATGAAAGACAGGCTGAGAAACACCCGTAAGCAAGCCTATGATGAAAGTCTTCTTGTGACCTGGACCTAGTCATGAACATGTGAACACATAAAGCAGCCTTATACTGAATCCGGCCATTGCTCCATCAAAGCCAGTATTATCTACTCGGACTGGCCATGGCTCTCCAGGTTCTCAGGCAGAGGTCTTTTGCATCATGACCAGGCCCGTAACCAGGATTTCTTAAATGGGGGGGGGGCTTTAAATAATTCAGGGGGCACTGAAATTAAAATAAAATGGGTTCAAATCAGGGCCTTCCAAAGAGTTGACTTTCAGCCCCAACTGAGTCCAGGTGCACGGCGGGGGGGACAGGTTTTGAACTTCCCTATGCGCCCTGCTCCCTCCTTCCCTTGCCCCCACAGCTCAGACCCAGGCCTGAAGCATGAGTTGTCATCCTGGAGCCCCAGGATGAAGGAGTGTGCTTGCCCAGTCTGTGCGCGGACACCCTGCTGCCAGGGGCCCTGCTCCCCGCTACGGAAAGAGGGTCTGCAGCCCCCACCGCATCCACTCACTGTTCCATCCCAACTGTCAGTGCCCGGGTGGGCAGGCAATCAGGAGCGCTCGCTCACTCTGCCCAGCATGGGAAGGACTGGCTGGAGCCAGAGATGGCGAGGTGGCCACCAGAAGCAGCCCAGCCAGGGGTGGGAGTGGGACGCCACGGAGTAAGGCGAGGGGAGGGAGGAGGGTTGCGCTGGGCCACTGGGCACTCTGCCCACTGGCTGATCGGCGAGCACGTCTTGTCCAGGGCCCACCTGGTTGCCTGCCTGCCTGTCCAGGGTAGTAAGTTGGGGGCCCTGATGGAAAGTTGGGGGTCGGGCCTCAAAATGATCCAATGTAACTATGAGTCTGATCATGGCTCTTTTAATGAGAGCCACAAACTGGGATCATCAGCTCGGGTCTCGTGGACTGCAATCTTTCCCAAGACTAAACTCTTTTGAATAAAATGGTCCTTACTTCTGAATAGAAGTCCTTGGGCATTCTCTTGCAGCTCCTGAGCCTACCAGATACTGAGCTGCAAGGGGAAGTCCCTGGAACTCTCTCTGGGAAGGTGAGTTGGTGGTGAAAAGTGACGTCAAGTCACAGCTGACTTATGGTGGTCCTGTAGGGTTCTCCAGGTAAGATGCAAACAGAGGTGGTTTGCCATTGCCTGCCTGTGGGTAACAACCCACTGTACACTGCATTGGTAAGGCCACACCTCCAGTATCGTGTGCAGTTCTAGAGGCCTCACTTCAAAAAGGATATGGACAGAATGGAGCGGATGCAGAGGAGAGTGACGGGGGTGATTGGGGGCCTGGAGACCAAGCCCTGTGAGGAAAGGCTGAGGGACCTGGGAATGTTCAGTCTGGAGAAGAGGAGGTTGAGGGGGGACACGATGGCTCTCTTGAAGTATCTGAAGGGCTGTTGATTAGAGGAGGGCAGGGAGCTGTTCCTGTTGGCCACAGAGGAGAGGACTCGCAATAATGGACTTAAATTAAGGGCAGGAAGGTACTGGTTGCATCTTAGGAAAAACTTTTTGACAGAGTTGTGTAGCAGTGGAATCAGCTGCCTCGGGAGATGGTGAGCTCCCCCGCACTGGCAGTCTTTTTTAAGCAGCATCAGGACAAACCCTTGTCAGGGATGTTCTAGGGGCTGATCCTGCACTGAGCAGGGGGTTGGACTAGGTGGCCTGTATGGCCGCTTCCAACTCTGTGATTCTGTGATTCTATGAGTCTAACCCTGGACTTCCATGGTGGTCTCCCATCCAGATACTAACCTGGGCTGACCCTGCTTAGCTTCCGAGATCCAACAATACTGGGCTGATCTGGGCCATCCAGGTTAGGACGGAAGGTGAAATACCAGCATCTAAACTTGGGAACGGCAGCTCGGATCTTTCAGGTATGGAGTCTGAATTGGTACAATCACGGACAGATCGCCCATTGGGCGAACTAGGCGCTTGCCTAGGGCGCGCCCGGCCTCAGGGGCGCCAAATGGCACCCCGCTCCCCCAAAAAGCCCCCCCGCTGCCCTAACCGAGCGCCCGCCACCGCTGCCGCCGCCGTGAAAAAGCGCCCGGCTAGGGTGCAAGTCGCCCTCCCACTCCTGGGGGGGAGGAGGAGGAGGCGGCCGGTGGCGGCCAGCAGGATCTCCCTGCTGCCGCCACCGAAAAGCGCCCACCTAGAGTGCAAGTCACCCTCCCCTCCTCCCTGGTGGGGGAGGTGGCGGTGGCCAGCGGGGACTCCCCGCCACTACCGCCGCCGCTGCAGAGCGCCCTGCCAGGGCACAGCTTGCCCACCCTCCCCCTCTTCCCTGTGGGGCGAGAGGAGGGGGGGTGGCATGGCTGGGTCTCCAGGCCCAACCGGGAGGTTGGGATCTGCGCCTGCCTAGGGCGCAGAAGTACCTGGAGCCGGTCCTGGGTACAATCAGCCAAAGCTCTTCACCCGGAGTGTGTGTGTCCTCACTGGATCAAAGAGGGGTATAATCTGAAACCATGCAGTAGCACTGAAGGACAGGTCTCCAAAGCTGCTGCTATGAATACCAAGCAATTCCTTGGAGGGGGCTTTGAAAGTCACCAGGTCCTGAAGGATACAAGGGCTCTGCTGAGCTTTGAACTTTGTTAAGTAACTAGCTGTCTTTTGGGGGAACGCTTCAAAGTTTTGCAGCAAGGCCAATGGGGTTGAGTATGAATTCAGATCCATGGTCTGGCACGGACCCACTTTCAGCTGGGGACACTGTGGAACAAACTACAGGAGATCTTTATTAATGAGTTAGGCCTGGTTTCCCAGATCTGACTTGCTTTCATTGCAGCCACTATGCCATTTTTAAAGACTGCCGGGGCCCTGATTTGGCTCAGGACTGGGGCCTGTGGGGGAAATGCTCCTGCTGTCCCCACATCCCTTTTTCCTGAACCAAAAAATGCTCTCAGTAACTTTGAATAGGGTTGCCAACCTCCAGGTGGTGAAATTGACAATAACATGTAATAATTCCTATGAACATCAATATTGCTCAGGAAATTCTAACATATTCAAGGAAAAGTCCAACATCCTCAATGAGCACCCAGTTATACACTCATTTCACCAGTCTTCCTCAGGAGTAATCGTATTATGTTGGAAGGTGTCAGCCTCTTGATAACAGCCCAACTTCTTTTTTGCTTCCTTCAAATAGTTACAGCTTAACTTCTTCTTTACTTTCTTCAAATAATTGCAGCTTAACTTCTTTTTTAATTTCCTCAAATTGTCTTCCAGTTCCATTTCAAGTATTTGAGTTAGGAGCAAGCCAGTTAATTAATTTCTTAATAGTAGCAACCAGTCCTCTTTTTTTAAATCTGGCTAGGAGTCTCCTTTTTTCAAACTGGCTGGCAAATGCTCTCTATCTCATGCTGCTGGCTCAATTGCTCTCTAGTAGTTTATAGGAGTAGCATTTCAGTCTTCTTTTCTATTGGCTGGAAGCCTTCCTTTTAAACTGACAGTTGCTCTCCATCTCTCAAGTTGGAACTGAAACTCTCAAAAACCTATTATGTTTTGATATAATTTCCTGTAACCAGGGCTATTTTTGGGCAGGAATGCACAGGAATGGAGTTCTGGCTGGCTCCTGAGTTGGCCACACCCAGCAGGAACTCATTAACATAACAGGCCACACCCAAAAGCAGAAACTCATGAGGATTGGCTACATGAGGGCCGTGTGGCCTAACATGAAAAGGAGTTCCTGTTACAAAAAGCCTTGGGTTTTTTACAACAAACAAGGTAAACAGAATAAGAAGCAAAAGGTGGATGTGGCTGGATGACAACACTTCTGGTAGCATGGGGGTATGGCCTAATATGCTAATGAGCTGTGCTGTTAGGGTGTTGCCTACTATGCTAATGAGTTCCTGCTGTTGGGTGTGGCCTATTATGCTAATGAGTTCCTGCTGGGCTTTTTCTACAAAAAAGCCCTGCCCGTAACTGTGACCCCTTCTTTGGTTTGCTCAACCTCCAGGTGGTGGCTGGAAATCTCCCGCTATTACAACTGATCTCCAGGCAACAGGGATCGGTTCACCGGGAGAAAATGGCTGCTTTGGAAGGTGGACTCGGTGGCATTATACTTCCATTGAAGTCCGTCCCCTCCGTGAACCCCGCCCTCCTCAGGCTCCACCCCCAAATCTCCAGGTATGTCCCAACCCAGAGCTGGTAACCCTAACTTTGAAGCTGCTGGACTCAGGGTGGACCTGGGAACAGCATATCACATATCGGGGACCTGAATTTAATGTGGTTGCTGTGGTAATGCTTTTGCACCCACCTCGTTTGGGATTTTAACAACCCCCCCAGGTGGTTGTAGCAGAACTACACCTAGGCTTGGTAATTCTGGGTTGGGAAATTCCTAGAGATTTGGGGGGTGGAGCCTGGAGAGGGTGGGTGTAAGGAAGGGAGGGGCTGCAGTGAGGTATAATGTCCACCTTTCTAAGGTGTCATTTATTCCAGGGGAACTGAACTCTGCAGTTTGGAGATCAGTTGTAATTCTGGGAGATCTCCAGGCCTCACCAGGAAGCTGGCAACACTATCTAAAGGCCCAGGTCACTGCTATCATGGGTAGTTCATGACAGAATGTAGGGGGTGGGGAAACATGAGTGCAGTGTTGCCTTAAAGAGTTAACAGGTTTTATTCTGAAATAAGTTTTTTGTGGACTAGAGCCCAGGTTGTCAGTTGCACGCAGCAGGCTCTAGTCTACACAGAAGTGTGCTCATTAGATGTTAGACTACCAGAAAGCTCCTGCATACTTTTGCTGCAATTTGGCTACCCCTCTAGAATTTAGTGGCACTTTTTTCAAGATTTTTCAGCTGGATTGAAGAATACAAGAAATAAACTGTGTGAACCAAACCAGAGGATAATAAGTACATTTATAATATTCACAATAATGTGCAAAAGATATATTCAGCTGTAAAGTAAAAGGTAAAGGTTCCCTTGCTCGAAAGCCAGTTGAATCCAACTCTAGGGTTGCGGTGCTCATCTCCGTTTCCAAGCCGAAGAGCCAGCGCTGTCCTAAGATGTTTCTGTGGTCATGTGGCCAGCATAACTAAATTCCAAGGTGACAAAAACCAAAAAAAGAGGGGACGGGACTCAACCCAAGATATAACTGCGAACCAAAAGGACTAAGCTAACACAGCATATTATAAAAATACAAATGTTTATTATGGTGTGCACATGTTAAGACATATTATGATTAAAAGAAAGAGTCTAAATATCAGACTTATAAAAGCTTTTCAAATACAAATACATATGATGGGTAAACAATTTCAAACTTTAGGACCAAACGCGTTTCGGCCCCTTTGGGCCTTCCTCAGTGGTCACTATTCTCTAGATTGCACTGACACACATCCAAATACATGTATAAAAGGTTAGATAGATAGATAGATAGATAGATAGATAGATAGATAGATAGATAGATAGATAGATGATAGATAGATAGATAGATAGATGATAGATAGATATAAAACCAGATGTTGTTTCCTTGTATGTTTATAATTATGTTACTGGTATATATGTTGGGCCATAGATATAGCCATACCAATTCTTCAAATTATTCTGGTATCAGAGATTTCATTGGTCTGGATGTGTGTCACCTCCACGAAAGTAAAAGATAAAAAAGAAAAAAAGCAAGGTGCACAGAACGCTGTTATCTTTCCACCGAAGCAATACCTATTTATTTACTTGCAATTTCTTGCTTTTGAACTGCTAGGTTGGCAGGAGCTGGAACCAGAGACAGGAGCTCACTCCATCATGCGTCACTCAGGTCTCAAACTGCTGAACTACCGACCTTCCAGCCTGCAGGTCAGTGTCTTAACCACTTGAGCCACCACAGCTCATATTATATTCAACTGTATAAGGTGTAAAACCTGACTTTTTAACAAGAGTTGTATGGGAAATCTAACATATAATCTAAAGAGATAGACTAATACCCCCCTTTTGTATCTATGTTTGTTTATGTTTTGTGTTTATGTTTATTGGTTTTTTGTCGGTTGGCTATAAAATAAAATTGTATTTAGAACTTAGTGGCACTTTTTGAAAGTGGCAATTAATTGGCAGCATGATCTAGGGTTGCCACCCTCCAGGTGGTGGCTGGAGATCTTCTGCTATTACAACTAATCTCCAGTTGACAGAGATCAGTTCTCCTGCAGAAAAGGGCCACTTTGGAAGGTGGACTCTATGGCACCATACCTCACTGAAGTCCCTCCCCTCTCCAAACCTGTCTGCCTCAAGCTCCGCCCCCAAAACCTCCAGGTATTTCCCAACCCAGAGCTGGAAACCCTAGCATGATCCCATGCAGAGTTACTGTACACCCATTGATTTCAGAGGACTGAGAACAGAACAAATCTGCTTTAAACTGTCCTGTTAATAACTGAACTATAACAGAAGTGTTTATCTAAGTATCCTGTTTTTATTGTATCTATTTAGTAGACGTGTTTTAAAAAAAGATTGCCAGCCACTTTGAGTTTGCTAACAAAAACCAGTGTGCAGTTTTAAATAAATAAAGTTGTCAATATGTCTCCCTCCCCCCTCTTCTAAATATAGTCCATGGCTGGCAGGTTGCAGCAGTCAGATGCATCAATATAAGCTGTTGGTGTCTCTATTGGGTTGAACTTTGAGTGACCCTTCTGAGGCTAGAAAGGTTACTGCCTATCACGAGTGCGATTCAACCACAAGAGTGTTTAATATGGGATTATTATTATTTTTTTTAAAAAAAAGCCAGACCAGACTCATGGATTCTACAGTACATCTAAAATGTGGGTCAGGACTTCTGTTTGGGTGCCTGTGGGAGAAAAGCCAAATGGAATCACCTCTTCCTCAAAAAAAAAAAAGAGAGAGAGAGAAACCCTAATTAACCTGGTCCATACAACCTACTGGGAAGAGCCAGTGTGGATGTAGTGGTTAGGAGTGTCAGATTAGTATCTCAAAGACCCAGATTCGAATCCCTGCTCATGCCATGGAAGCTCGCCAGGTGACCTTGTGCCAGTCACACTCCCTCATCCTAACCCGCCTCTCTGTTGTTGTGAGGAGAAAATGGAGGTGAGGAGAATGATATAAACCAGGGGTGTCGAACTCATCTATTATGAGGGCCGGATTTGACATAAATGAGGCCAAGTAGCAGAGATACAAACTTTACAAACACAATTACAATTTTTTTAGAACTTCAAATAAAACATGCTTAAAACACTAGCACTCTTGCAATATTTTGTCTATTTGACAGTCTCTGATAACTGACACCTCTTGCTCTGAGTTATTGCAGCAGCAGAACTGGAAAAGGAAGCAGGAAACAGCCAGGGCCTTGCAGGCCAGATTGCAGCACTCCGCGGGCCTACTCCGGCCCCCAGGTCACATGTTTGACACCCCTGATATAAGCCACTTTGTGTTCCCATTGGGGAGAAAGGTGAAGTATAAATGACTTAAATAAATAAGTTCTCCTGTGTGGGCCTCATAGAAATGAACAGGTGCTAAGCCTTTACTCAGAGGTGCTAAACTTTTACGCAGAGGTCAGATCTGTCTGTCTTGACCTCCACCGCCCCAATTGCAGCCAACATACTTGTCTCTTGATGAGGTGATTTCTCCCCCCCATATGGGCATGTCCGCATAGCTTAGCTGAGGGCCGATTCAGTCAACTGGGTTTCCCTGTTAGGAGCTGTCACAAGTTAATGCGCTGTTCCCCACCACCACCACAGTGTTTACTAGCCTCGTATTAGTATCACGAATCCTACCTAGTTCACTGTGTGAGGGTGGCTTCTATACAGGGCCGGATCGCCCATTGGGCGAACTAGGCGCTCGCCTAGGGCGCCCCCGGCCTCAGGGGCGCCAAATAGTGCCCCCCGCCGCCCCAACCGGGCGCCCGCTGTCGCCGCCGCCGCTAGACCCCCGCCCCTTCCGGGGGGAAAGCCGGCTCTGGGAGGGAGGGGGTGGCGACTAGACCCCCCGCCCTCTTCCCGCTTTCCCGGGACCCCGCAGCCACGGAGGCCCCGGGAAAGCCAGCTCTGGAAGGGAGGGGCGGCGGCTGCGGCTAAATCCCCCCGCCCCCTTCCTGCTTTCCCGGGACCCCGCAGCCGCGGAGGCCCCGGGAAAGCCAGCTCTGGGAGGGAGGGGCGGCGGCTGCGGCTAAATCCCCCCGCCCCCTTCCTGCTTTCCCGGGACCCCGCAGCCGCGGAGGCCCCGGGAAAGCCAGCTCTGGGAGGGAGGGGGCGGCGGCGGTGGCTAAATCCCCCCTCGCCCCTCTTCCTGCTTTCCCGGGACCCCGCAGCCGCGGAGGCCCCGGGAAAGCCGGCTCATGGAGGGAGGGGGTGGCGGCGGCTAGACCCCCCCGCCCCCTTCCCGCTTTCCCGGGACCCCGCAGCTGCAGAAGCCCCGGGAAAGCCGGCTCTGGGAGGGAGGGGGCGGCGGCTAGACCCCCCGCCCCCTTCCCGCTTTCCCCGGGACCCCGCAGCCACGGAGGCCCCGGGAAAGCCAGCTCTGGAAGGGAGGGGCGGCGGCTGCGGCTAAATCCCCCCCGCCCTCTTCCTGCTTTCCCGGGACCCCGCAGCCGCGGAGGCCCCGGGAAAGCCAGCTCTGGGAGGGAGGGGCGGCGGCTGCGGCTAAATCCCCCCGCCCCCTTCCTGCTTTCCCGGGACCCCGCAGCCGCGGAGGCCCCGGGAAAGCCAGCTCTGGGAGGGAGGGGGCGGCGGCTGCGGCTAAATCCCCCCGCCCTCTCTCGCTTTCCCCGGGACCCCGCAGCCGCGGAGGCCCCGGGAAAGCCAGCTCTGGGAGGGAGGGGGCGGCGGCTGCGGCTAAATCCCCCCGCCCCCTTCCTGCTTTCCCGGGACCCGCAGCCGCGGAGGCCCCGGGAAAGCCAGCTCTGGGAGGGAGGGGCGGCGGCTGCGGCTAAATCCCCCCGCCCCCTTCCTGCTTTCCCGGGACCCCGCAGCCGCGGAGGCCCCGGGAAAGCCAGCTCTGGGAGGGAGGGGGCGGCGGCTGCGGCTAAATCCCCCCGCCCCCTTCCTGCTTTCCCGGGACCCCGCAGCCGCGGAGGCCCCGGGAAAGCCAGCTCTGGGAGGGAGGGGCGGCGGCTGCGGCTAAATCCCCCCGCCCCCTTCCTGCTTTCCCGGGACCCCGCAGCCGCGGAGGCCCCGGGAAAGCCAGCTCTGGGAGGGAGGGGCGGCGGCTGCGGCTAAATCCCCCCCGCCCTCTTCCTGCTTTCCCCGGGACCCCGCAGCCGCGGAGGCCCCGGGAAAGCCAGCTCTGGGAGGGAGGGGCGGCGGCTGCGGCTAAATCCCCCCGCCCCTTCCTGCTTTCCCGGGACCCCGCAGCCGCGGAGGCCCCGGGAAAGCCAGCTCTGGGAGGGAGGGGGCGGCGGCTGCGCTAAATCCCCCCCGCCCCCTTCCTGCTTTCCCCGGGACCCCGCAGCCGCGGAGGCCCCGGGAAAGCCAGCTCTGGGAGGGAGGGGGCGGCGGCGGTGGCTAAATCCCCCCCGCCCCCTTCTTGCTTTCCCGGGACCCCGCAGCCGCGGAGGCCCCGGGAAAGCCAGCTCTGGGAGGGAGGGGGCGGCGGCGGTGGCTAAATCCCCCCGCCCTCTTCCTGCTTTCCCCGGGACCCCGCAGCCGCGGAGGCCCCGGGAAAGCCAGCTCTGGGAGGGAGGGGGCGGCGGCTGCGGCTAAATCCCCCCGCCCTCTTCCTGCTTCCCCGGGACCCCGCAGCCGCGGAGGCCCCGGGAAAGCCAGCTCTGGGAGGGAGGGGGCGGCGGCTGCGGCCAAATCCCCCCGCCCTCTTCCTGCTTTCCCCGGGACCCCGCAGCCGCGGAGGCCCCGGGAAAGCCAGCTCTGGGAGGGAGGGGGCGGCGGCTGCGGCCAATCCCCCCGCCCCCTTCCTGCTTTCCCGGACCCCGCAGCCGCGGAGGCCCCGGGAAAGCCAGCTCTGGGAGGGAGGGGGCGGCGGCTGCGGCTAAATCCCCCCGCCCCTTCCTGCTTTCCCGGGACCCCGCAGCCGCGGAGGCCCCGGGAAAGCCAGCTCTGGGAGGGAGGGGGCGGCGGCTGCGGCTAATCCCCCCCGCCTCCTTCCTGCTTTCCCGGGACCGCCGCAGCCGCGGAGGCCCCGGGAAAGCCAGCTCTGGGAGGGAGGGGGCGGCGGCTGCGGCTAAATCCCCCCGCCCCCTTCCTGCTTTCCCGGGACCCCGCAGCCGCGGAGGCCCCGGGAAAGCCAGCTCTGGGAGGGAGGGGCGGCGGCGGTGGCTAAATCCCCCCCGCCCTCTTCCTGCTTTCCCGGGACCCCGCAGCCGCGGAGGCCCCGGGAAAGCCAGCTCTGGGAGGGAGGGGGCGGCGGCGGTGGCTAAATCCCCCCCGCCTCCCTTCCTGCTTTCCCCGGGACCCCGCAGCCGCGGAGGCCCCGGGAAAGCCGGCTCATGGAGGGAGGGGGTGGCGGCGGCTAGACCCCCCCCGCCCCCTTCCCGCTTTCCCCGGGACCCCGCAGCTGCAGAAGCCCCGGGAAAGCCGGCTCTGGGAGGGAGGGGGCGGCGGCCAGACCCCCCGCCCCCTTCCCGCTTCTCCCGGGACCCCGCAGCCACGGAGGCCCCGGGAAAGCCAGCTCTGGAAGGGAGGGGGCGGCGGCTGCGGCTAAATCCCCCCCGCCCTCTTCCTGCTTTCCCGGGACCCCGCAGCCGCGGAGGCCCCGGGAAAGCCAGCTCTGGGAGGGAGGGGGCGGCGGCTGCGGCTAAATCCCCCCGCCCCTTCCTGCTTTCCCGGGACCCCGCAGCCGCGGAGGCCCCGGGAAAGCCAGCTCTGGGAGGGAGGGGCGGCGGCGGTGGCTAAATCCCCCCCGCCCCTTCCCTGCTTTCCCCGGACCCCGCAGCCGCGGAGGCCCCGGGAAAGCCGGCTCATGGAGGGAGGGGGTGGCGGCGGCCAGACCCCCCCCGCCCTTCCCGCTCTCCCGGGACCCCGCAGCTGCAGAAGCCCCGGGAAAGCCGGCTCTGGGAGGGAGGGGGCGGCGGCTAGACCCCCCCGCCCCTTCCCGCTTCCCCGGGACCCCGCAGCCACGGAGGCCCCGGGAAAGCCAGCTCTGGAAGGGAGGGGCGGCGGCTGCGGCTAAATCCCCCCGCCCCCTTCCTGCTTTCCCCGGGACCCCGCAGCCGCGGAGGCCCCGGGAAAGCCAGCTCTGGGAGGGAGGGGGCGGCGGCTGCGGCTAAATCCCCCCCGCCCTCTTCCTGCTTTCCCGGGACCCCGCAGCCGCGGAGGCCCCGGGAAAGCCAGCTCTGGGAGGGAGGGGGCGGCGGCTGCGGCTAAATCCCCCCCGCCCTTTCCTGCTTTCCCGGGACCCCGCAGCCGCGGAGGCCCCGGGAAAGCCGGCTCATGGAGGGAGGGGGTGGCGGCGGCTAGACCCCCCCCGCCCCCTTCCCGCTTTCCCGGGACCCCGCAGCTGCAGAAGCCCCGGGAAAGCCGGCTCTGGGGAGGGAGGGGCGGCGGCTAGACCCCCCGCCCCTCTTCCCGCTTTCCCGGGACCCCGCAGCCACGGGAGGCCCCGGGAAAGCCAGCTCTGGAAGGGAGGGGGCGGCGGCTGCGGCTAAATCCCCCCCGCCTCCTTCCTGCTTTCCCGGGACCCCGCAGCCGCGGAGGCCCCGGGAAAGCCAGCTCTGGGAGGGAGGGGGCGGCGGCTGCGGCTAAATCCCCCCCGCCCTCTTCCTGCTTTCCCGGGACCCCGCAGCCGCGGAGGCCCCGGGAAAGCCAGCTCTGGGAGGGAGGGGCGGCGGCGGTGGCTAAATCCCCCCCGCCCCTTCCTGCTTTCCCGGGACCCCGCAGCCGCGGAGGCCCCGGGAAAGCCAGCTCTGGGAGGGAGGGGGCGGCGGCTGCGGCTAAATCCCCCCGCCCCTTCCTGCGCTTCCCGGGACCCCGCAGCCGCGGAGGCCCCGGGAAAGCCAGCTCTGGGAGGGAGGGGCGGCGGCGGTGGCTAAATCCCCCCCGCCCTCTTCCTGCTTTCCCCGGGACCCCGCAGCCGCGGAGGCCCCGGGAAAGCCGGCTCGTGGAGGGAGGGGGTGGCGGCGGCTAGACCCCCCCCGCCCCCTTCCCGCTTTCCCGGGACCCCGCAGCTGCAGAAGCCCCGGGAAAGCCGGCTCTGGGAGGGAGGGGGCGGCGGCTAGACCCCCCGCCCCTTCCCGCTTCCCCGGGACCCCGCAGCCACGGAGGCCCCGGGAAAGCCAGCTCTGGAAGGGAGGGGGCGGCGGCTGCGGCTAAATCCCCCCCGCCCTCTTCCTGCTTTCCCGGGACCCCGCAGCCGCGGAGGCCCCGGGAAAGCCAGCTCTGGGAGGGAGGGGGCGGCGGCTGCGGCTAAATCCCCCCGCCCCTTCCTGCTTTCCCGGGACCCCGCAGCCGCGGAGGCCCCGGGAAAGCCAGCTCTGGGAGGGAGGGGCGGCGGCTGCGGCTAAATCCCCCCGCCCCCTTCCTGCTTTCCCGGGACCCCGCAGCCGCGGAGGCCCCGGGAAAGCCAGCTCTGGGAGGGAGGGGCGGCGGCTGCGGCTAAATCCCCCCGCCCCCTTCCTGCTTTCCCCGGGACCCCGCAGCCGCGGAGGCCCCGGGAAAGCCAGCTCTGGGAGGGAGGGGCGGCGGCTGCGGCCAAATCCCCCCCGCCCCTTCCTGCTTCCCGGGACCCCGCAGCCGCGGAGGCCCCGGGAAAGCCAGCTCTGGGAGGGAGGGGGCGGCGGCGGTGGCTAAATCCCCCCCGCCCCCTTCCTGCTTTCCCGGGACCCCGCAGCCGCGGAGGCCCCGGGAAAGCCAGCTCATGGAGGGAGGGGGTGGCGGTGGCTAGACCCCCCCCGCCCCTTTCCCGCTTTCCCGGGACCCCGCAGCTGCAGAAGCCCCGGGAAAGCCGGCTCTGGGAGGGAGGGGGCGGCGGCTAGACCCCCCGCCCTCTTCCCGCTTTCCCGGGACCCCGCAGCCACGGAGGCCCCGGGAAAGCCAGCTCTGGAAGGGAGGGGGCGGCGGCTGCGGCTAAATCCCCCCCGCCCCCTTCCTGCTTTCCCGGGACCCCGCAGCCGCGGAGGCCCCGGGAAAGCCAGCTCTGGGAGGGAGGGGGCGGCGGCTGCGGCTAAATCCCCCCCGCCCCTTCCTGCTTTCCCGGGACCCGCGCAGCCGCGGAGGCCCCGGGAAAGCCAGCTCTGGGAGGGAGGGGGCGGCGGCGGTGGCTAAATCCCCCCCGCCCCCTTCCTGCTTTCCCGGGACCCCGCAGCCGCGGAGGCCCCGGGAAAGCCGGCTCATGGAGGGAGGGGTGGCGGCGGCTAGACCCCCCCGCCCCTTCCCGCTTCCCGGGACCCCGCAGCTGCAGAAGCCCCGGGAAAGCCGGCTCTGGGAGGGAGGGGGCGGCGGCTAGACCCCCCGCCCTCTTCCCGCTTTCCTCGGGACCCCGCAGCCACGGAGGCCCCGGGAAAGCCAGCTCTGGAAGGGAGGGGGCGGCGGCCGCGGCTAAATCCCCCCGCCCTCTTCCTGCTTTCCCGGGACCCCGCAGCCGCGGAGGCCCCGGGAAAGCCAGCTCTGGGAGGGAGGGGCGGCGGCTGCGGCTAAACCCCCCGCCCTCTTCCTGCTTTCCCGGGACCCCGCAGCCGCGGAGGCCCCGGGAAAGCCAGCTCTGGGAGGGAGGGGGCGGCGGCTGCGGCTAAATCCCCCCGCCCCTTCCTGCTTTCCCGGGACCCCGCAGCCGCGGAGGCCCCGGGAAAGCCAGCTCTGGGAGGGAGGGGGCGGCGGCTGCGGCTAAATCCCCCCCGCCCCCTTCCTGCTTTCCGGGACCCCGCAGCCGCGGAGGCCCCGGGAAAGCCAGCTCTGGGAGGGAGGGGGCGGCGGCTGCGGCTAAATCCCCCCGCCCTCTTCCTGCTTTCCCGGGACCCCGCAGCCGCGGAGGCCCCGGGAAAGCCAGCTCTGGGAGGGAGGGGGCGGCGGCGGTGGCTAAATCCCCCCCCGCCCCTTCCTGCTTTCCCGGGACCCCGCAGCCGCGGAGGCCCCGGGAAAGCCAGCTCTGGGAGGGAGGGGGCGGCGGCGGTGGCTAAATCCCCCCCGCCCCTTCCTGCTTTCCCGGGACCCCGCAGCCGCGGAGGCCCCGGGAAAGCCGGCTCATGGAGGGAGGGGGTGGCGGCGGCTAGACCCCCCCGCCCCTTCTTCCCGCTTTCCCCGGGACCCCGCAGCTGCAGAAGCCCCGGGAAAGCCGGCTCTGGGAGGGAGGGGGCGGCGGCTAGACCCCCCGCCCCTTCCCCGCTTTCCGGGACCCCGCAGCCACGGAGGCCCCGGGAAAGCCAGCTCTGGAAGGGAGGGGGCGGCGGCTGCGGCTAAATCCCCCCCGCCCTCTTCCTGCTTTCCCGGGACCCCGCAGCCGCGGAGGCCCCGGGAAAGCCAGCTCTGGGAGGGAGGGGGCGGCGGCTGCGGCTAAATCCCCCCGCCCCTTCCTGCTTTCCCGGGACCCCGCAGCCGCGGAGGCCCCGGGAAAGCCAGCTCTGGGAGGGAGGGGGCGGCGGCGGTGGCTAAATCCCCCCCGCCTCCTTCCTGCTCTCCCGGGACCCCGCAGCCGCGGAGGCCCCGGGAAAGCCGGCTCATGGAGGGAGGGGGTGGCGGCGGCTAGACCCCCCCGCCCCCTTCCCGCTTCCCGGGACCCCGCAGCTGCAGAAGCCCCGGGAAAGCCGGCTCTGGGAGGGAGGGGCGGCGGCTAGACCCCCCCGCCCCTTCCCGCTTTCCCGGGACCCCGCAGCCACGGAGGCCCCGGGAAAGCCAGCTCTGGAAGGGAGGGGGCGGCGGCTGCGGCTAAATCCCCCCGCCCTCTTCCTGCTTTCCCGGGACCCGCAGCCGCGGAGGCCCCGGGAAAGCCAGCTCTGGGAGGGAGGGGGCGGCGGCTGCGGCTAAATCCCCCCGCCCCTTCCTGCTTTCCCGGGACCCCGCAGCCGCGGAGGCCCCGGGAAAGCCAGCTCTGGGAGGGAGGGGCGGCGGCTGCGGCTAAATCCCCCCCGCCTCTTCCTGCTTTCCCGGGACCCCGCAGCCGCGGAGGCCCCGGGAAAGCCGGCTCATGGAGGGAGGGGGTGGCGGCGGCTAGACCCCCCCGCCCTCCTTCCCGCTTTCCCGGGACCCCGCAGCTGCAGAAGCCCCGGGAAAGCCGGCTCTGGGAGGGAGGGGGCGGCGGCTAGACCCCCCGCCCCCTTCCCGCTTCCCGGGACCCCGCAGCCACGGAGGCCCCGGGAAAGCCAGCTCTGGAAGGGAGGGGGCGGCGGCTGCGGCTAAATCCCCCCCGCCCTTCCTGCTTTCCCGGGACCCCGCAGCCGCGGAGGCCCCGGGAAAGCCAGCTCTGGGAGGGAGGGGCGGCGGCTGCGGCTAAATCCCCCCCGCCCTTCCTGCTTTCCCGGGACCCCGCAGCCGCGGAGGCCCCGGAAAGCCAGCTCTGGGAGGGAGGGGGCGGCGGCGGTGGCTAAATCCCCCCGCCCTCTTCCTGCTTTCCCGGGACCCCGCAGCCGCGGAGGCCCCGGGAAAGCCAGCTCTGGGAGGGAGGGGCGGCGGCTGCGGCTAGATCCCCCCCGCCCTTCCTGCTTGCCCGGGACCCCGCAGCCGCGGAGGCCCCGGGAAAGCCAGCTCTGGGAGGGAGGGGGCGGCGGCGGTGGCTAAATCCCCCCCGCCCTCTTCCTGCTTTCCCGGGACCCCGCAGCCGCGGAGGCCCCGGGAAAGCCGGCTCATGGAGGGAGGGGGTGGCGGCGGCTAGACCCCCCCGCCCCCTTCCCCGCTTTCCCCGGGACCCCGCAGCTGCAGAAGCCCCGGGAAAGCCGGCTCTGGGAGGGAGGGGGCGGCGGCTAGGACCCCCCGCCCTCTCTCCCGCTTTCCCGGGACCCCGCAGCCACGGAGGCCCCGGGAAAGCCAGCTCTGGAAGGGAGGGGGCGGCGGCTGCGGCTGAATCCCCCCGCCCTCTTCCTGCTTTCCCGGGACCCCGCAGCCGCGGAGGCCCCGGGAAAGCCAGCTCTGGGAGGGAGGGGGCGGCGGCTGCGGCTAAATCCCCCGCCCCCTTCCTGCTTTCCCGGGACCCCGCAGCCGCGGAGGCCCCGGAAAGCCAGCTCTGGGAGGGAGGGGGCGGCGGCTGCGGCTAAATCCCCCGCCCCCTTCCTGCTTTCCCGGGACCCCGCAGCCGCGGAGGCCCCGGGAAAGCCAGCTCTGGGAGGGAGGGGGCGGCGGCTGCGGCTAGATCCCCCCGCCCCTTCCTGCTTTCCCGGGACCCCGCAGCCGCGGAGGCCCCGGGAAAGCCAGCTCTGGGAGGGAGGGGGCGGCGGCTGCGGCTAAATCCCCCCGCTCCCTTCCTGCTTTCCCCGGGACCCCGCAGCCGCGGAGGCCCCGGGAAAGCCAGCTCTGGGAGGAGGGGCGGCGGCGGTGGCTAAATCCCCCCCGCCCTCTTCCTGCTTTCCCGGGACCCCGCAGCCGCGGAGGCCCCGGGAAAGCCGGCTCATGGAGGGAGGGGGTGGCGGCGGCCAGACCCCCCCCGCCCCTTCCCGCTTCCCCGGGACCCCGCAGCTGCAGAAGCCCCGGGAAAGCCGGCTCTGGGAGGGAGGGGGCGGCGGCTAGACCCCCCCGCCCCCCTTCCCCGCTTTCCCGGGACCCCGCAGCCACGGAGGCCCCGGGAAAGCCAGCTCTGGAAGGGAGGGGGCGGCGGCTGCGGCTAAATCCCCCCGCCTTCTTCCTGCTTTCCCGGGACCCCGCAGCCGCGGAGGCCCCGGGAAAGCCAGCTCTGGGAGGGAGGGGGCGGCGGCTGCGGCTAAATCCCCCCGCCCCTTCCTGCTTTCCCCGGGACCCCGCAGCCGCGGAGGCCCCGGGAAAGCCAGCTCTGGGAGGGAGGGGGCGGCGGCGGTGGCTAAATCCCCCCCGCCCCTTCCTGCTTTCCCGGGACCCCGCAGCCGCGGAGGCCCCGGGAAAGCCGGCTCATGGAGGGAGGGGGTGGCGGCGGCTAGACCCCCCCCGCCCCTTCCCGCTTCCCAGGACCCCGCAGCTGCAGAAGCCCCGGGAAAGCCGGCTCTGGGAGGGAGGGGGCGGCGGCTAGACCCCCCGCCCCTCTTCCCCGCTCTCCCGGGACCCCGCAGCCACGGAGGCCCCGGGAAAGCCAGCTCTGGAAGGGAGGGGGCGGCGGCTGCGGCCAATCCCCCCGCCCTCTTCCTGCTTTCCCCGGGACCCCCGCAGCCGCGGAGGCCCCGGGAAAGCCAGCTCTGGGAGGGAGGGGGCGGCGGCTGCGGCTAAATCCCCCCGCCCCCTTCCTGCTTTCCCCGGGACCCCGCAGCCGCGGAGGCCCCGGGAAAGCCAGCTCTGGGAGGGAGGGGGCGGCGGCGGTGGCTAAATCCCCCCCTCGCCCTCTTCCTGCTTTCCCGGGACCCCGCAGCCGCGGAGGCCCCGGAAAGCCGGCTCATGGAGGGAGGGGGTGGCGGCGGCTAGACCCCCCCGCCCCCTTCCCGCTTTCCCGGGACCCCGCAGCTGCAGAAGCCCCGGGAAAGCCGGCTCTGGGAGGGAGGGGGCGGCGGCTAGACCCCCCGCTCTCTTCCCGCTTCTCCGGGACCCCGCAGCCGCGGAGGCCCCGGGAAAGCCGGCTCTGGGAGGGAGGGGGCGGCGGCTAGACCCCCCTTCCCCGCTCTCTCCCGGGACCCCGCAGCCGCGGAGGCCCCAGGAAAGCCGGCTCTGGGAGGGAGGGGCGGCGGCGGCTAGACCCCCCCGCCCCCTCGCCGCTTTCCCGGGGACCCCGCAGCCACGGAGGCCCCGGGAAAGCCAGCGCTCCGCCCCTGGTCTCCAGGTCCCACCGGGAGGTTGGTATCCCCGGTGGGGGCGCCCCAGGCTGTCCTGCCTAGGGTGCCCAGACACCTGGAGCCGGCCCTG
>JAPDNY010001161.1:0-18537 GCA_029375565.1 Gekko gecko | reverse complement strand
CCATCGGTTGCCAGATGGGCAGGAGGTGCCTGTGGCCTACTACTCCCAGACTCTGTTATCGATGGAGTGGAACTATGCCCAGATTGACAAGGAGGCCCTCATAATCATGGCAGGCATTAAAAAGTTCCTTAATTATTTGTATGGTTGTCCCTTCACCATCATGACCAATCACAAACCGGTCTTCTTGCCCCCGACCAACAAACTTGTCAGATGTTGTCACCCCGGGTCCTCCGCTGGTCCATCTTTCGGAGGTGGTACCAATACACCCTACAATACTGACCAGGAAAGTCCATGGGCCATGTGGATGCCCTGAGCTACCTCCCACTCGACTCAGTCAATCTGGCCCTGGTGCATCAAATCCTGCTGATGGAGACTCTGCTGTACTGGCCTCTGCACACCTCAGATGTCACCCACCACATTGCCAGAGATCGTCTCCTCTCCTGTGTTCTCAACTGGGTGGGGAGGGGATGGCTCACAGGTAGGGTGGACCCTGAATTCACGATGTTCTCATCCCGCAAAGATGAACTGTCAGCATGCAAGGGGTGCCTCCTCTGGAAAAGCTGGGTGGTGGTTCCCCCACTGTTGCATAAAGGGGTGTTAGGAGCCTTGCACGAGTTCCACCCAGGGATTGTGAAAATAAAGGCACTGGCCAGAAGCTACATGTGGTGGCCAGGGATGGACAGTGAAATCAATGCCGGGGTCTACCATTGCCAGGCATGCCAGGAGACATGTCCCAAACCTCCAAAGGCCCCTGTGCAGCAGTGGGAATCCACTCACAAGCCATGGGCCCAGCGACACTTGAACTTCACCGGTCTGTTCTGGGGGCAACTATTCTTTATCCTAGTGGACTCTTATACCAAATGGTTGGAAGTCGTGCCAGTCACTTCCACCTCATCTTGGGCTGCTATCTGGGCTCTGAGGCACACCTTCATCACACATGGTCTAGCAGACACAGTGGTAATGGACAATGGCACAGCATTCACCTGTGGGGAGTTCCAGGAGTTCCTGGAGCAGAACCTGGTCTGATATGTGTGGTCTGCTCCCTTCCACCCGGCGACCAACAG
Source organism: Gekko gecko (assembly GCA_029375565.1). NCBI lineage: Eukaryota > Metazoa > Chordata > Lepidosauria > Squamata > Gekkonidae > Gekko > Gekko gecko. The sequence goes on along the minus strand of JAPDNY010001161.1, from coordinate 17,473 downwards.
CCAAGCTGAATGAATGGTGTGAACCATCAAGGATGCTCTTAGAGGGCTCACCCACAGAGACTGGAACCACCAGGTAGACTTCTTCCTGTTCAGCCACAGAATGACCCCAAGCACATCCACAGGCCACAGGCCCACAGAACTCTTGATGGGCCGCTGCCCCATGATGCAGCTAGACCATCTACACCCAGACTGCACCCCAGAGTGCAATCATCCCCGGTGAGTCAGGAGGCCCCCGCAGGTTCTTCCCAGGTGACTCTGTCTTTGTGTGGAACTATGCCAGTGGTCCAGCATGGGTACTGGCAAAGTTGACCCAGGTAACCAGACCCCTGTTGTACGAGGTCTCTACAGAAGGGGGGCAGCTTCTATGAAGACACGGCCAGCTGTGCCACTGCCTGCTGTCAGAGGAGCTGGACCTGCCCATTACCAAGGAAGAAGAGGACAGCCCAGAACCTGCATCACCTCCAAAAGAGAGCAACCCCCCACACACATAACAATGTGTCACCGGAGAGTTGTGCAGCTGAGAGCCCCACACAAGCCATGACAGAAACCCTAGCCTTAGATCCAGTCCTGCAGGACTCCAGAGATGTCCTCCCTTCACTGAGCCTGGTGCTGGCGCTGGCGCAACCACCGCAGGAGCCCCGACACTCACAGAGAGAGTGGTGTAAGCTGGCATACCTCAAGGACTATGTCAGTTAGGGACTTCAGAACTTAGGGGGGAGGGGTGTTATGTACTGAGCCAGTTGATCTACAGGCTTATAAGGAGGGCTTCGGCCCTATTAGAGTTGTCTTGTTCTTGCTGAAATCACTGAATAAAGCAGAGCTGATCATTAGACTGGGAAGCTGTTCATCCATGGAACCCACTATTTAACTCCTGGTGAGCATTCTGCATGTTTCTCTCACTAGAAGGGACCATTCCAAGGGACCAGCTGTGACTCAAGAATGTCTTCCATATGGGATGATTTATTATTCATTCATTATCATTATCATTATCATTGACCTTTATTGGCATAGTATGGTGTTACAAAAAGATAAAAATAAAATAAAACTGAGGGCTTTATACCACAGTAATAGAGATAAAAGGGTCATAAACAATCAGTTCAGAATGACATATCTCAATATAGAACTATACATTAAAAACTAAATGTTAAAAACTCTTGCCTTTAGCTTCCATACAAGTGAGAAAAACTCAGCTACAGATGCAGTGATTTCAGGGGATTTATCAGAAAGCAAAAAGTTAAACTCATTATCAACAATCCTTACAGAAGCCAAAAGAGGGCCAATCAAGTGATGACATAAGAAAGAATATTGGGGGCAACGAAGAAGGATATGTTATTATCATTGCTTCTATTGACATTATAGAGCTGAAATAATTTCTTTATATAAAAAGAATGCTGCTTTTGGGCTAAAACTAACTGACACAGTCTACTTTTAACATGAGGCCTCTTCAACTCTGGTTTCTAAAAGCTTTCATCCAGCCTGCAAGCCTCAATCCAGTTCCCTGGCTCCTCCTCAGAATGTACAGGACTCTTTGACTTGGTGGACTGTCATCCTGAATATCACTGAGGGTGCTCCCTTCACCCCCCCTCACCTCATTACACTCTAACAATGGATGCCTCTTTATGGGGTTGGGGAGCCCATCTCAATGGCATCAGCGTTGGGTATCGGTGGGATGCTGTCACTGCAACTTGTCACATCAACTACTTAGAACTACGGGCAATTACATTAGCTCTTTGGGCATTTCAGCCTCTCTTACGAGGTCACTGCGTTGCCATCCTCACGGACAACACAATGGCCCTCAGTTACCTGAACCATCAGGGAGGGACAGTATCCAGGATCCTTTGTCAGCTGGCGATCGATCTTTGGAACTGGTGCGTAACCAACCAAATCATCCCCATGGCCATCCACATCCCCGGCGTCCAAAATGTGGAGGCGGATCTTCTCAGCAGGGGCCACTCTCACCACCACGAGTGGGAACTGAATTGGGCCTATCTTCAGCCCCTCTTCAAGCTATGGGGCACTCTGACCATCGATATGTTTGCCTCTCGGGAAAACAGGAAATGCAAGCACTTCTGCACCCAAGGAGGCAGAGATCCCCTCTTCCTTAGGGGACGGCCTTCTGATGCCGTGGGACGGGTCACTTCTTTACATGTTTCCTCCTCTACCCCTACTCTTAAGAGTAGTGCACAAGTTGGCTAAACTTCGACCGGATTGCATCCTTGTAACACTGTGGTGGCCCAGGCAACCCTGGTTCCCCATCCTATTGCATTTAGCAAAGGGCAGATACCATCACTTCCCCAGAGTTCCGAATCTCCTCACCACCGGAGGGGGTACGGTGTTCCAACCAGAGGTGGACAAGCTGAAACTGACAGCCTGGAAAATTCAACCTTGAGGTTCTCTGCCAGAGTCTCCGAGGTTCTCTGCAATGCAAGAAAAGAATCTACCCGCTTATCTTATCAGAGGAAATGGCATAAGTTCCTCTTATATTTCCGCACGCCTGCTGGGGCCCCACCTTCTGTCGGCCTTGACAGAATTCTGGACTTCCTTATCTCCCTCAAGGACCAGGGTCTCTTCCACTTGTCCATTAGAGTCTACGTAGTGGCTATCTCCGCATACCACCAGGGCCTGGATGGTTACACAGTCTTTTCCCATCCGACCTCAAAACAGTTCCTGAAAGGCCTCATTAGGCTGCACCCTCCTGTAGCTGTGCCTACAGAACTGTGGGACTTACCACTAGTACTGCGTCAACTCACTAGACGACCATTTGAACCAATGGCTACTTGTGATCTCTGGTACGCAACCTGGAAGACGGCCTTCCTGGTAGCTATCACCTCAGCCAGGAGAGTCAGCGAACTCATGGCACTGCGGCATGACCCTACCTGGTTTTCCTTCCAAATGGTATGCGTCTGGTACCAGACCTGTTCTTCATTCCAAAGGTTGTTTCAGAGTTCCATCTTAATATTGAAATACTTTTACCAGATTTCTTCCCACGTCTGGAGGGTGAAGAACAGTGCTTACTCCATACTCTCGATGTGAAGAGGGCGCTTCTTTACCTGAATCGGACTCGTTCCACCAGATGTTCCACTCATTGTTTTTTGTTGTACGCCTCGCCTTCTTTGGGGTTGCACATCTTGTCTCAACGTTTCTCTAAGTGGATCGTTGAAACAATGAGACTCTGCTACTCCCTAGTGAAGCAGCTGCCCCCTCCTCTCCTGAGGGTGCATTCTACCAGGTCTATGGTGACTTCTACAGCCTTTCTGAAGGGCGCATCTTTCTTGTCCATTTGTGAAGCAGCTACGTGGTCCACACCTACCATGTTCATCAAACACTATGCTCTGGATGTTCGTGCTCAACAGAAGGGTCACTTGGGTCGTCTGGTCCTGTCTTCTGCGGCTCACTGAGTCTGCCAGCACCCACCTCCAGGTGAGCCACTGCTTTTTAATCTCCCATGGATGTGATGCACAGAGACCACGAAGAAGATAAACAGGTTGCCTACCTGTAACTGATGATCTTCGAGTGGTCATCTGTGCATTCACACTGCCCGCCCGTCCTTCCCCACTGCTGTCATCCTCAGTTGTTCTCATACTTGACTGGGGTTGATAGCGGTCAGAAGGAACTGGTGGGATGTCGGTGCCCCCACCCCTTGGGCATGCGCAGTGGGGGTTCCCGCGCAGGCCCAGAGCAGAGGACGCGAAAATCCCATTGTGAGCTTTGTACAGACACTGACCGGGTCAGTGCAGGTGCACTGGATCCCATGGGTGTGAATGCACAGATGACCACTCGAAGATCATCAGTTACAGGTAGGCAACCTGTTTTTCATCCTGGACCCTCCCAGGGTCTCTGTAGGAGACCCTTAGCCTGGGGAGCTGAGAAGAGCCTCTTCCAAGGTGATGGCCAAGGAATTGAGGCTCACCTTCTTCCCCAAAAGGTCCCATCGCCGCAGAGCCAACATGGCATTCAAAGATGACTGCCGGACAAGTGGACATGGTCAAAACTTTGGAAATGCTTCTAAAAGACCTCCAAGGCTTCAAAGCATGAGTTAAGCAATGCTCAGGTGATTTAAAGCATCTATAAGAACCTCGGTAGTAATTAGAAGCACCTAAGGTGCAAACGGGGGTGGAGGGGAAACTCAAGATATCCCCCCCCCCACTAAAAGCAAGGTGGTTTTAAGGCAGAAATAAAGGACTTTGAGTAAAAGCAAGCTTATGAGAATTTAAGTGAAGTCAAAAACTGCATGAGAACATAAAGCAGATTAAAATCAGCTAACTTTTAACTTGTTTTTAGAAACTTACTTCTTGTTGATATTATGGCTGGGAGATGGTGGAAGGCACCGCTGGAGGAAAAACATCGACCGGAAATAGCCAAACATCGACTCTCTCCCAAAATCAGGAAGTAAATGTAGTTATGTCCACACTGTTAGTGAATTAGTGCCCTCTAATGGAACAGATGACTTACCTCAACATTAATATGGACAATTTACAAAAACAATTGACTTAAATGGATAAAAGAACTTTGGCAACTGAAAAGACATTTAAAAAGATGGAAAAACAGACTGAGAGTATCAACAAAAGAGCGGATGAAGCAGAGAAAGAAAGATCCTCCAACAAAACACAGCTAATACAGCTCCAGCTGGAAAGATCTATGTATGTTCTACGTTTCCAAGAGATTCCTGAAGAAAAGAATGAGGATTTAAAGGAACTTTTAGCAGAGGCTCTTGCCCCATTAATGGATTACAAACAAGAAAAATTACTGAAGGAAATGGACTGGGCCTACAGGACTTATCCTGGCTTTATAAAGAAAAATAAAATCCCAGGAGAAATATGTTTGAAATTTATGAGATGGGATACCAGGGATCTGGTGCTGAAATCTGCACAGGGAAAACCCCTAAAAATTAAGAATGAAGAGATAAAAATCCTGAAGGGTATTCCCTATGAAGTCAGGAAATGGAGGAGACTTTATAGGGAACTTACTCGCTCTCTACAAAAAAAAAAAGGAATACCGTACAGATGAACATTTCCCGAAGGGCTGAGTTTTAAATATGAGGAGAAAAAAATTATGATTGACACTGTTCCTAAAGCAAAAAAGTTTATGGACCAATACTTAAATTCAACTCAAAACAAAAAAGAAAAGAACTCAAAAACTAAAGAGGAGGAGGAGGAAGAAGAAGAATCCTACTCACAGGATTCATCAAGCAACAGGCCCAAACTATTTAGTTCTTCAGAAACATCAGAATCAGGGAACGGAGCAGCCGCTCCCAAACTTTGAAGAATAAAGAAATGCAAGAAGAAAAGACCCTATAAATAAGACAACTGTTGATAATGCAGTTTTTGTTAACTAGTTAACTAAAGCAACCTCTTTTTTCTTTCCTGTATAATTTTTACAAGCAATAACAACTTTGTATCACTAGGTGACATAGATATATATATATGTAAACCAGATCATGTCACCATGTTAGTCTTCCCTTCCCCTTATCCATTAGATTGTTTAGAGGTAGGGTTATAGTGTTCCTTCTCCACTCCAGTAGTTTCAATGTATTAGTTTCCTATCCCCGTTTCATGTAGATTTAGAGGTAGGCTTTAGTATCTTTTCCCCATGTTCCATAGTATTGGAAAATCAATAAAATTCTTTTTTAAAAAAAATTCCACAATACATTTTGCCTCCCTAGAAGTGGATATGAACTTTGCACCCTCTTGTCCCACAGTTTTTGAATCTATTGTTTTTGTGATCCCCCCCTCGGTTCTGAAATTGCTGCTTTCTAGTGAGGAACTCTTATATTCAAATGTGTTTTCCATCCATTCTACCATTTTGGGTTGTCAATGTTGCATCTTACCTCCACCAACTGCCCCATGTCCCCCATTCCCCCCCCCATTTTTCTCATGCCCCCCATTTTTCCCAGAGGCAGAGTCAGGGAGGTTGGTACAGAGTGTCAGGGAGGTTAGGAGTTAATCTTCCTTGGAGAGAAGATCTAAGGTGATTGGCTCCTCTGCTCACTCTTTGATTGGCCAGCATCAGCTGAGAGAGATATGAAACAGCTGGTCTGGAGAAAAAAGTGGTCTTTTGAAATCCAGTGTCAGGATGAGTAGCTAGAGGATGACTTCTGAGAGAAGAGACATTTGGGAGTCAGTGTTTTCTGACAGGGAATAGTCAGAAAAGTATTTCTACAGAATGAAGAAGAAAAATCCCACTGTCTAAATATGTTAACATTGCTCTGAGGGAGAACTTAGATTCTCAATAAGCAAAGCTACAGAACAACCTTATACAGACTAAAGATACAGGAGAAGGATTTGACAGAAGGTCTGGGAAGTTACTAGGGAAAGACTAGAGATCTCTTCAAGAAAATTGGAGAAATCAAGGGAACGTTCCATGCAAAGCTGGCCATGATAAAGGACAAAAACGGTAGGGACCTAACAGAAGCAGAAGAGATTAGGAAGAGGTGGCAAGAATACACAGAAGAACTATACAAGAAGGACCTCAATGTCCTTGACAACCACGATGGTATAATCACTGACCTCGAGCCAGACATCCTGGAAAACGAAGTTAAATAGGCCTTAGAAAGCATTACTAACAACAAAGCTAGTGGAGGTGATGGTATCCCAGCTGAGTTATTCAAAGTCTTAAAAGAAGATGCTGTTAAAGTGCTGCACTCAATTTGCCAACAAATTTGGAAAACACAACAGTGGCTACAGGATTGGAAAAGGTCAGTATACATTCCAATCCCAAAGAAGGGCAATGTCAAGGAATGTTCAAACTATCGCACAATTGCATTCATTTCACATGCTAGCAAGGTCATGCTCAAAATCCTACAAGCTAGGCTCCAACAGTACATGGATAGAGAACTGCCAGAAGTACAAGCTGGGTTTTGAAGAGGTAGAGGAACTAGAGATCAAATTGCCAACATTTGCTGGATTATGGAGAAAGTAAGAGAGTACCAGAAAAACATCTACTTCTGCTTCATTGACTATGCTAAAGCCTTTGATTGTGTGGATCACAACAAATTATGGCAGGTTCTTAAAGAGATGGGAGTACCGGACCACCTCACATGTCTCCTGAGAAACCTGTATAAGGGTCAAGAAGCAACAGTTAGAACCGGATATGGAACAACTGATTGGTTTAGCATAGGAAAAGGAGTACAACAAGGATGTATATTGTCACCTTGCTTATTTAATTTATATGCAGAGTACATCATGCGAAATGCTGGCCTGGATGAATCACAAGTTAAGATTGCTGGGGAAAAGATCAATAACCTCAGATATGCAGACGATACCACTCTGATGGCAGAAAGTGAAGAGGACCTAAAGAGCCTCTTGCTCAGGATGAAAGAGGAGAGCGCAAAAGTGGGCTTGAAGCTCAACATCAAAAACTAAGATCATGGCATCTGGCCCCATCACTCCTTGGCAAATAGAAGGGGAAGTCTTAGAAGTAGTGACAGACTTCACGTTCCTAGGATCCCAGATCACTGCAGATGGTGACTGCAGCCATGAAATTAAAAGATGCCTGCTCCTTGGGAGGAAAGCGATGGCAAACCTAAACAGCATGATAAAAAGCAGAGACATCACTTTGCCAACAAAAGTCCGCATGGTCAAAGCAATGGTATTCCCCATAGTAATGTATGACTGCGAGAGTTGGACTATAAGGAAGGCCGAGCGCCGAAGAATAGATTCTTTTGAACTATGGTGCTGGAGAAGACTCTTGAGAGTCCCTTGGACTGCAAGGAGATCAAATCAGTCAATCCTAAAAGAAATCAACCCTGATTGTTCCCTGGAAGGCCAGATCCTGAAGCTGAAGCTCAAATATTTTGGCCACCAAATGAGAAGGGAGCATTCACTGGGGAAGACCCTGATGCTGGGAAAGATTGAAGGTCAAAGAAGAAGGGGACGGCAAAGGATGAGATGGTTAGACAGCGTCATCGATGCAACAAACATGAAATTGAGCAAACTTCTGCGGACAGCGGAAGACAGGAGGGCCTGGCATAATCTGGTCCATGGAGTCGCGAAGGAGGGCCTGGCGTAATCTGGTCCATGGGGACTCGACTGTGCGACTGAACAACAACAACAACAACAACTGGGAAGTTAGAGAGAACTCCCATACAAGCCAAATAGTAAAAGGAGTTATTGCTTCTTTGGGATAAGGAGATTAACTTCCTGCCAGTGAAAGGGTTTGGGAAGAGAACCATGGTCTGTGATAAAGGAGAGTAGCTTAGTCACCTCAGGAGTTATTGAAAAGCTGTATTATCTAAAAGAAATCCTGTAATATCTGAAGGCAGAAATCTAAAAATGTCAATAAGAACTGTGTTGTGCAGAGATACACTAAATGGAGTACCTCTCAAAGAAAGAAATAGAAAGCCTTGAAACAATACTACCAATATACTCTCTTGAATGTTCTATGAATTCAGCTCTGTAAATATTAGAAAGTTTTTATCTCAGCAGTCTAAAATCTTTGACTATTCCCATTATACAAATATCCCATGCTGTTTAATAAAAATTTTATTCTGTTTTGAAAGTTAATTTGCCTCAAATGCCATTTCTCAAGTTTTTTTTTAAAAAACACTCGACAGCTTCTATATTTTCAGTAGAGTTCCTGAGCTGAGAAAAAGTCTAAACTAAATATCTAAACATACAGTGGGACAGTCAAGTCTTTTATGACAAAGAATATATACACACTACTGTTGACTGCCTTGTAGCAGCCATGGGGTGAGGGCGCATGGGATAGTCACAGGCAAGCTCCATCCTCTTGGCCGTGTTGCCCAGACTCTTGTGAAATGTCAACACTCTAGTTGGTCTCTTCTGTTCATCTCTCACAAGATCCTCATTTTATAATGAACCCTCTCAAGAGCTTTCAATTTTGATGCCTTGTTTATTCGCATGACAACACTTTCTATGGTTACAAACTCCCCTCCCCCAGCATTCCATGGTGCTTTTGTGGTGCATAACAGGAGGTGGCTTGGCCTCCTTTTGAATTAATTGCAGAATGCATGGGACAGGTCCAATCCTAAGGCAAAAGCCCTACTGCAGAATCAGTGGGGCAAAGTCGAAGCATCAAATGTGAGTTCCACTCGCTGCTATAATGAGGTAAGAAGGTACTGTGGAAATGGTCATAGGATTTTTGGATCCAATGTGCATTACTTTGCATTTGCTCATGTTGGACCTCAGTTGCCGCATTGACAACCAGTCATTTGAGGGTCTGGTGCAGCTGTTTAAAAGATAATGGCATCAAATTTGCCAAGAACATAGTACACCCTCTGATCTAAAGACTCCCTAAGTCTCAAGTGGAATGGACAGGGAGTCTGAAGTAGGTACCCCATGGCACACTTCTCTCTCCGCTATTTCCTATGGAGGAAAAATAGTGACAACATGGCAAGAGAGTTTCAGGTGTTGGTGTTTTAAAAATACTCTTACAGTGACTGACTGACAAAAAACTGTCTAACTTTCCACTGAAAATTGCATTTGTCATCCTTCTTTGTTGTAGTCTATTGTCTCCTTCCACAAAGTTAGGAAGGGTTCCGCTGTAGAACATCATGCTCCCACCCCATTATTGCAGTTTTTGAAAATATAATATGTATGTGTACATTTACCTGTGGTAAATCAATCATCAAATTGCTATGAGATACATGTCTTCACACTGGTCATACACCACAGAAGTACTTTAATTACGGGACAGGGTAAAAGCCGGAACGGCCCGGAACGGCCCGGAACGGGCACTAAACAAACAATAGTGCCGCAAAAAACACTGGGATGCATTACAGCCACTCCAGAACAACACTCCAGAACTGAAAACACAGAACTCCCACCCTTTCATTAACCCTTTCCAGGCCAAAAAGCCTCCGGAACACCCCAGAATGGCCCGGAACGGGCACTAAACAAACAATAGTGCCGCAAAAAACACTGGGATGCATTACAGCCACTCCAGAACAACACTCCAGAACTGAAAACACAGAACTCCCACCCTTTCATTAACCCTTTCCAGGCCAAAAAGCCTCCGGAACACCCCAGAATGGCCTGGAACGGGCACTAAACAAACAATAGTGCCGCAAAAAACACTGGGATGCATTACAGCCACTCCAGAACAACACTCCAGAACTGAAAACACGGAACTCCCACCCTTTCATTAACCCTTTCCAGGCCAAAAAGCCTCCGGAACACCGCAGAATGGCCCGGAACGGGCACTAAACAAACAATAGTGCCGCAAAAAACACTGGGATGCATTACAGCCACTCCAGAACAACACTCCAGAACTGAAAACACGGAACTCCCACCCTTTCATTAACCCTTTCCAGGCCAAAAAGCCTCCGGAACACCCCCGGAACGGCCCGGAACGGTCACTAAACAAACAATAGTGCCGCAAAAACCAGTGGCACGCATTACAACAACTCCAGAATAACACTCAGGAACTGAAAACACGGAACTCCCACCCTTCCATTAACCCTTTCCAGGCCAAAAAGCCTCCGGAACACCCAGAACGGCCCGGAACGGGCACTAAACAAACTATAGTGATGCAAAAAAAAGTGGTACGCATTGCAGCCACTCCAGAGCAACACTCCAGAACTGAAAACACGGAACTCCCACCCTTTTATTAACCCTTTCCAGGCCAAAAAGCCTCTGGAACACTCCCGGAACGGCCCGGAATGGGCGCTAAACAAACAATAGTGCCACAAAAACCAGTGGCACGCATTACAACAACTCCAGAATAACACTCCAGAACTGAAAACACGGAACTCCCACCCTTTCATTAACCCTTTCCAGGCCAAAAAGCCTCCGGAACACCCCAGAACGGCACGGAACGGTCACTAAACAAACTATTGTGCCGCAAAAAACACTGGGATGCATTACAGCCACTCCAGAACAACACTCCAGAACTGAAAACACAAAACTCCCACCCTTTCATTAACCCTTTCCAGGCCAAAAAGCCTCTGGAACACCACGGAACGGCCCGGAACAGGCACTAAACAAACAATAGTGCCGCAAAAAACACTGGGATGCATTGCAACCACTCCAGAACAACACTCCAGAAGTGAAAACACGGAACTCCCACCCTTTTATTAACCCGTTCCAGGCCAAAAAGCCTCCGGAACACCCCGGAACGGCCCGGAACGGGCACTAAACAAACAATAGTGATGCAAAAAAAGTGGTACGCATTGCAGCCACTCCAGAACAACACTCCAGAAGTGAAAACATGGAACTCCCACTCTTTTATTAACCTGTTTCAGGACAAAAAGCCTCCGGAGCACCCCGGAACGACCCGGAACGGGCACTAAACAAACAATAGTGCCGCAAAAAACAGTGGCACGCATTGCAGCCACTCTAGGACAACACTCCAGAAGTGAAAACACAGAACTCCCACCCTTTTATTAACCCGTTCCAGGCCAAAAAGCCTCCGGAACACCACGGAACGGCCCGGAACGGGAACTAAACAAAGAATAGTGCCGGAAAAAACACTGGGATGCATTACAGCCACTCCAGAACAACACTCCAGAACTGAAAACATGGAACTCCCACCCTTTTATTAACCCTTTCCAGGCCAAAAGGCCTCCGGAACACCGCAGAACGGCCCGGAACGGGCACTAAACAAACAATAGTGCCACAAAAACCAGTGGCACGCGTTACAACAACTCCAGAATAACACTCAAGAACTGAAAACACGGAACTCCCACCCTTCCATTAACCCTTTCCAGGCCAAAAAGCCTCCGGAACACCCCAGAACGGCCCGGAACGGGCACTAAACAAACTATAGTGATGCAAAAAAAAAGTGGTATGCATTGCAGCCACTCCAGAACAACACTCCAGAACTGAAAACACGGAACTCCCACCCTTTTATTAACCCTTTCCAGGCCAAAAAGCCTCCGGAACACCCCGGAACGGCCCGGAATGGGCGCTAAACAAACAATAGTGCCGCAAAAACCAGTGGCACGCATTACAACAACTCCAGAATAACACTCCAGAACTGAAAACACGGAACTCCCACCCTTTTATTAACCCTTTCCAGGCCAAAAATCCACCGGAACACCCCGGAACGGCCCGGAACGGGCACTAAACAAACAATAGTGCCGCAAAAACCAGTGGTACGCATTTCAGCCACTCCGGAACAACATTCCAGAAGTGAAAACGTGGAACTCCCACCCTTTTATTAACCCGTTCCAGGCCAAAAAGCCTCCAGAACACCATGGAACGGCCCGGAACGGGAACTAAACAAAGAATAGTGCCGCAAAAAACACTGGGATGCATTACAGCCACTCCAGAACAACACTCCAGAACTGAAAACACGGAACTCCCACCCTTTTATTAACCTTTTCCAGGCCAAAAATCCTCCGGAACAGCCCGGAACAGCCCGGAACGGGCACTAAACAAACAATAGTGCTGCAATAACCAGTGGCACACATTTCAGCCACTCCAGAACAACACTCCAGAAGTGAAAACACAGAACTCCCACCCTTTTATTAACCCGTTCCAGGCCAAAAGGCCTCCGGAACACCACGGAACGGCCCGGAACGGGCACTAAACAAACAATAGTGCCGCAAAAAACACTGGGATGCATTACAGCCTCTCCAGAGCAACACTCCAGAAGTGAAAACACGGAACTCCCACCCTTTTATTAACCCTTCCCAGGCCAAAAAGCCTCCGGAACGTCCCGGAACGGCCCGGAACGGGCACTAAACAAACAATAGTTCTGCAAAAAACACTGGGATGCATTGCAGCCACTCCAGAACAACACTCCAGAAGTGAAAAGATGGAACTCCCACCCTTTTATTAACCCTTTCCAGGCCAAAAAGCCTCCGGAACACCCCGAAACGGCCCGGAATGGGCACTAAACAAACAATAGTGCCGCAAAAAATAGTGGCACGCATTACAGCCACTCCAGAACAACACTCCAGAAGTGAAAACACGGAACTCCCACCCTTTTATTAACCCTTTCCAGGCCAAAAAGCCTCCAGAACGCCTCGGAATGGCCCATAACGGGCACTAAAGAAACAATAGTGATGCAAAAAAAAATGGTACGCATTGCAGCCACTCCAGAACAACACTCCAGAAGTGATTTCCACCTTAACACAACAATGGGAAAGATGCAGGTATCTGAATAAAATGATGGTCCTCTGGGTATATATCAGGTTGGAAAAAAATATTAGCAAGGGTACATTCAAATTGTTTTGTACCCCCCATTCCCGCAAAGAGTAAGATGGTTCAGAAGAAGATCGGCCACCTTGTGAAGAAAGGACCGTGCAGCCTTGTAGTATTTTTGTAGTAGATACAAGTTTTAGGATGGAGAATAGAAGCTGAGGACAGGGGAGGGGCTGTGGCTCAGTGGCAGAGCCCCTGCTTGTCATGCAGAAGGTCCCAGGTTCAATCCCTACCATTTCCAGTTAAAAGGACCAGATAGTTGGGGATGGGAAAGACCTCAGCCTGAGACTAGGGTTGCCAACCTCCAGATAGTGGCTGGGGATCTCCCGCTGTTACAACTGATCTCCAGGCAACATAGATCACTTCACCTGGGAAATATGGCCACTTTGGAAGGTGGACTCTCTGTGGCATTGTACCCCACTGAAGTCTCTCCCCTCCCGAAAGCCTGACCTCCACAGGCTCCACCCCGAAAACCTCCAGGTATATCCCCACCCAGAGCTGGTAACCCTGCCTGAGAACCTGGAGAGCCACGGCCAATCCAACAAAATCTCATTTGTCCCTAAGGTGCCACCAGACTTGGATCTAGCTGTTCTACAGGAGACTGGCATGGCTACCTGAGTTTCCTCCTCTCCATAAACCCCGCCTTTCCCAGACTCCACCCCCAAATCTCCAGAAATTTCCCGATCCAAAGTGGACAACCCTCCCCAGCCTAAATGGAGGCAGTGACTCCGGCTACCCTCAGAAACGTCACTTTGCGTAGATGATACTGTCAGGCAGGCCTCTCTCTAGCCCTGCTGCCATGGGGGTGAGATGACCTTGGAATGTTCACTTTCGATTCTGCTGTGGCTTCACTGTTTCTCTTATCTCTGCTTGACCTTCAGTGCCTGGTGTGGTTTTTCTCCTGGGAATTAATGTCTGTTAGTTTGGTGGGCTTCTACCTGGGCCCTCGTTGGCCCTAGGACTTGAATTATGTACAACTGTTTGTTTCACACGCTTTTGGCCAGTTCTAACACAGGATGTATAAGATATCTGCATACTATCATCTGTCTCAATAAACTTTACTTCTTTGGATGAAAGCTATTGGGAACTGATTGCTGCAGGAGTCTGACAGATACTGACCTTGATGGACCAATGGTCGGATTCTGTATCAGCTTCGTCTGTACCTTGTGTACAAGGAGATGGGCAAGACTAGCACTTAAAACAATGTCAGTTCTCCAAAAAAAGAAACATTCCTAGCACTGCTGTCCCTCAGTGTCACCAGCAGTGTTCCCTCTAAGCTGGGTTAGTGTGAGCTAGCTCCGTTTTTTAGCCTCCGGCTCACACATTTTTGACTTAGCTCAGGAAGGATGGCTCCAGAGCAAACTAGTTTACGCAGTAGTCAAATTGCTCGCTAACACCTTTAATGTCAGGCGCTCACAAAGTAGAATTTTTGCTCACAGGACCCCATAGCTTAGAGGGAGCATTGGTCACCAGCCAAATGCAAACAGCCACTCCAGAACAACACTCCAGAAGTGAAAACACGGAACGCCCACCCTTTTATTAACCCTTTCCAGGCCAAAAGCCTCCGGAACACCCCGGAATGCGCATTAAACGAACTATAGTACGACAGAAATCACTGGGATGTATTACAGACCCTCCAGAACAGTATTTCAGAAGTGAAAACATGGGACTCTCACACTTTTATTAACTCGTTCCGGGCCATTCCGGGGTGTTCCGGAGGATTTTTGGCCTAGAACGGGTTAATAAAAGTGTGGGAGTTCCATGTTTTCACTTCTGGAGTGTTGTTCTGGAGTGGTTGCAATGCGTGCCACTGTTTTTTGCGGCACTATTGTTTGTTTAGTGCCCGTTCCGGGCCGTCTCCGGGTGCTCCGGAGGCTTTTTGGCCTGGAACGGGTTAATGAAAGGGTGGGAGTTCCGTGTTTTCACTTCTGGAGTGTTGTTCTAGAGTGGCTGCAATGCATCCCAGTGTTTTTGACGGCACTATTGTTTGTTTAGTGCCCGTTCCGGGCCGTTCCGTGGTGTTCTGGAGGCTTTTTGGCCTGGAAAGGGTTAATAAAAGGGTGGGGGTTCAGTGTTTTCACTTCTGGAGTGTTGTTCTGGAGTGGCTGTAATGCATCCCAGTGTTTTTTGCGACACTATTGTTTGTTTAGTGCCCGTTCCGGGCCGTTCCGGGGTGTTCCGGAGGCTATTTGGCCTGGAACGTGTTAATAAAAGGGTGGGAGTTCTGTGTTTTCACTTCTGGAGTGTTGTTCTGGAGTGGCTGCAATGCATCCCAGTGTTTTTTGTGGCACTATTGTTTGTTTAGTGCCCGTTCCGGGCCATTCCGGGTGTTCCGGAGGCTTTTTGGCCTGGAAAGGGTTAATAAAAGGGTGGGAGTTCCGTGTTTTCACTTCTGGAGTGTTGTTCTGGAGTGGCTGTAATGCATCCCAGTGTTTTTTGTGGCACTATTGTTTGTTTAGTGCCCGTTCCGGGCCATTCCGGGGTGTTCCGGAGGCTTTTTGGCCTGGAAAGGGTTAATGAAAGGGTGAGAGTTCCATCTTTTTACTTCTGGAGTGTTGTTCTGGAGTGGCTGCAATGCATCCCAGTGTTTTTGCGGCACTATTGTTTGTTTAGTGCCCGTTCCGGGCCGTTCCGTGGTGTTCCGGAGGCTTTTTGGCCTGGAAAGGGTTAATAAAAGGGTGGGAGTTCAGTGTTTTCACTTCTGGAGTGTTGTTCTAGAATGGCTGTAATGCATCCCAGTGTTTTTTGCGGCACTATTGTTTGTTTAGTGTCCGTTCCGGGCCGTTCCGTGGTGTTCCGGAGGCTTTTTGGCCTGGAAAGGGTTAATAAAAGGGTGGGAGTTCCATCTTTTTACTTCTGGAGTGTTGTTCTGGAGTGGCTGTAATGCATCCCAGTGTTTTTTGCGGCACTATTGTTTGTTTAGTGTCCGTTCCGGGCCGTTCCGTGGTGTTCCGGAGGCTATTTGGCCTGGAACGTGTTAATAAAAGGGTGGGAGTTCCCTGTTTTCACTTCTGGAGTGTTGTTCTGGAGTGGCTGCAATGCATCCCAGTGTTTTTTGCGGCACTATTGTTTGTTTAGTGCCCGTTCCGGGCCGTTCCGTGGTGTTCCGGAGGCTTTTCGGCATGGAAAGGGTTAATAAAAGGGTGGGAGTTCCATGTTTTCACTTCTGGAGTGTTGTTCTGGAGTGGCTGTAATGCGTGCCACTGTTTTTTGCGGCACTATTGTTTGTTTAGTGCCCGTTCCGGGCCGTTCCGGGGTGTTCCGGAGGCTTTTTGGCCTGGAACAGGTTAATAAAAGGGTGGGAGTTCTGTGTTTTAACTTCTGGAGTGTTGTTCTGGAGTAGCTGCGATGTATCCCAGTGTTTTTTGCGGCACTATTGTTTGTTTAGTGCCCGTTCCGGGCCGTTCCGCGGTGTTCCGGAGGCTTCTTGGCCTGGAAAGGGTTAATAAAAGGGTGGGAGTTCAGTGTTTTCAGTTCTGGAGTGTTGTTCTGGAATGGCTGTAATGCATCCCAGTGTTTTTTGCGGCACTATTGTTTGTTTAGTGCCCGTTCCGGGCCGTTCCGTGGTGTTCCGGAGGCTTTTTGGCCTGGAAAGGGTTAATAAAAGGGTGGGAGTTCCGTGTTTTCAGTTCTGGAGTGTTGTTCTGGAGTGGCTGTAATGCATCCCAGTGTTTTTTGCGGCACTATTGTTTGTTTAGTGCCCGTTCCGGGCCGTTCCGGGGTGTTCCGGAGGCTTTTTGGCCTGGAACGGGTTAATGAAAGGGTGGGAGTTCCATGTTTTCACTTCTGGAGTTTTGTTCTAGAGTGGCTGCAATGCATCCCAGTGTTTTTGTTGGCACTATTGTTTGTTTAGTGCCCGTTCCGGGCCGTTCCGTGGTGTTCCGGAGGCTTTTTGGCCTGGAAAGGGTTAATGAAAGGGTGGGAGTTCCGTGTTTTCAGTTCTGGAGTGTTGTTCTGGAGTGGCTGTAATGCATCCCAGTGTTTTTTGTGGCACTATTGTTTGTTTAGTGCCTGCTCCGGGCCGTTCCGTGGTGTTCCGGAGGCTTTTTGGCCTGGAAAGGGTTAATAAAAGGGTGGGAGTTCCGTGTTTTCAGTTCTGGAGTGTTGTTCTGGAGTGGCTGTAATGCATCCCAGTGTTTTTTGCGGCACTATTGTTTGTTTAGTGCCCGTTCCGGGCCGTTCCGTGGTGTTCCGGAGGCTTTTTGGCCTGGAAAGGGTTAATAAAAGGGTGGGAGTTCCGTGTTTTCACTTCTGGAGTGTTGTTCTGGAGTGGCTGTAATGCATCCCAGTGTTTTTTGCGGCACTATTGTTTGTTTAGTGCCCGTTCCGGGCCGTTCCGGGCCAGTTCCGGCTTTTACCCTGTCCCT
>JAPDNY010001160.1:0-18538 GCA_029375565.1 Gekko gecko | reverse complement strand
GCAAAATTCAGAAGCTCAGTGGGATCAGTACTTGGAAGGGAGACCACCAAGGAAGGCTCTGCAGAGGAAGGCAGTGGCCAACCACCTCTGCCTCTCACTTGCCTTGGAAGCCCCTTGCTGGGGTCACCATACATTGGCTGCAACTTGATGGCACTCTACTCACATGCTAGAGCTGCCCATTAATACAAGTCTCTGGGCCAGAATGTGCTGAAGGGAATTTGGGCCCAGGCTTGCGCTTTGATGCCAAATATGCACAGCAGATCCAGAAAAGGGTTCTTCTCCTTCTGGCTTAAACTGATATTTGGGATTGTTCCTCATGATAATTTGCAAGACCTCAACCAGACTTACTCTTTATAGGTATCCACTGGTTTTTCTTGTGAACCAGCTGTCATGTTTTAACCCTTTACAGGTTCAGGGGGAAGCCATGTTGGTCTGCAGTAGAACAGCTACCGTTTGAGTCCAGCAGGACCTTACAGCCAAACGAGATCTTAGGGGATGAGCTTTTGACTGTCAAATCTCTCTTTTTGTCAGACAGGGAGGATCTCCATTCGCACTTCTATCTGATGAAGGGAACCAAGGCTCTCAAAAGCTCATGCCCTGTAAATTTTTTGGGTTTTTAAGGAGCTACTGGATTAGAATCTCGTTCATGCCCAGTTAAGTGATTTCAAAGTGGATGGGGGATACGTTTCTGGGGAGTAGGATATGCGAAAGAGATCTTGGGGTAAGAGTGGACTGTAAACTGAATATGAGCAGTCAGTGTGATACAGTGGCAAAAAAAGGGCAAATTCAGCCTTGGGTTGTATTAAAAGGGCCATAGCATCGAAATCACAGGAGGTCATAGCCCCTCTGGATACTGCCATGGTCAGGCCTCACCTGGAGAACTGTGTGCAGTTCTGGAGGCCTCACTTCAAAAAGGATGTGGCAAAATCGAGCGGGTGCAGAAAAGAGCGACAAGGATGATCAGGGGTTTGGAGACTGAGCCCTACGAGGAAAGGCTAAGGGCCATGGGAATGTTTAGTTTGGAGAAGAGGAAATTGAGGGGGACGTGATTGCTCTCTTGAATAGTCGAAAGGCTGTCATTTGGAGGAGGGCAAGGAGCTGTTTCAGTTGGCAGCAGAGGAGAGGACCCGGAGCAACGGGTTTAAGTTCCATGCAGAAAGGTATCGGCTGGATATTAGGAAACACTTTTCCACGGTCACAGTGGTCCAAAGATGGAATCAGCTGCCTAGGGAGGTGGTGAGCTCCTCTTCACTGGCAGCTTTCAAGAAGAGGCCGGACGAATATTTGTCAGAGATGCTTTAAGCTGGTCCTGCATTGGGCAGGGGGTTGGACTAGATGGTCTGTATGGCCCCTTCCAACTCTATGATTCTATGATCTATGATTCTATGATCAAACAGATGCCGCAAAAGACTTCTCTACCTATATGTAGCATCCATCCTGGGTCCTGTCGAATAGACGTCTACTGGGAGGTCGCTGTTGAAACCTAGATTCCCAGGAAGGGGGGGGGGCAATTTGGAGTGGGACCGTCACACACAGTGTGTGTGTGAGTTTGTGTGTGTGTGTGTGTTTTTCCTGTTATCGTTGGGTTGACATGAAAAGGCCCGGGAACCACTGTTTGCCTGATTAGCTCATAAGTACACATTAAGCTCCTCCAACAGCTCTGCTGTGGCTGTTTCAGATGAGGAACAAGGGGACTTTAAGTTTTGAAAGCTCATACCCCAAAAATGTTGTTGGTTTACTCAGGTGCTACCGGTTTCAGATCTAGCGGTTTCCCCAAACTGGCTTTGAGGCCTGGTGCCACATCCTGAGCTGTTCTGCAGCGTAAATACACAGTCCTAAAATGGTTACATCTGCTCACCTTGGATCGAAGTCAGGTTCAAATCCTGCCGCTTCGGTTGTGCTTGCATTTTCAAAAGTCTCCCGCGCTGTCAGTGCAAGCTGTTCAGGGGTTCTTCTTGTCACGAAAAACAACTCAGTGTCTGCTGCAACAGAGCCCGGCCTGTAAAGGAGAGAGATTAGAAAATAATGCAAGCATTGAACAAACTGGACATGCCCACCTAAGATTAGCAGTCTATATTAGGTGCCGGCACCTTTTTTGGGATTACAACTGAGTGCCAGGCGACCGAGATCCATTCCCTTGGAGAAAACAGCTGCTTTGGAGGGCGGACTCCATGGCATTATACCCCGCTGAGGACTTGCCCCTCCCGAAACGCTGCCCTCCCCAGGCAAAGGGCTGTTTTGGAACGTGACCTCGATGGGATTATAAACCACTGAGGTTCTTCCACAAACCCGATTCTACCCCCCAAATCACCAGGAATTTCATAACCCACAGCTGGCAACCCTCCGACCTATCAGATCTGTGCATAGATGGACCGTATTCCCTACCCAAATTTAAGTATGTTGTATCCTTGGTATTCGTCTCTGAGTGCGCACGTATCATTACAGCCATAAATGCTCCGATACTGTAGAGAGAGAAAGGGGAAGGAATGTGTGTTAGCCTCTACTAGCTGGGATTCACTACGACCCAAAACATGGGATGGGGGATGAAGCCATGTTCTGAGACTTCCCTACTTGCCCCTGCAGCTCCTCGGTGATTTCCTGCCCCCTGCTAGTTTTCAGACTAGCCCAATCTCGTCAGATCTCAGAAGCTAAGCAGGGTTGGCCCTGGCTAGTATTTGGATGGGCGACTTCCAAGGAATACCAGGGTTGTGACACAGAGGAAGGCAATGGCAAACCACCTCTGAAACGTCTCTTGTCTTGAATACCCGATGGGGTCTCCGTGCGTCAGCTGTGACTTGAGGGCACTTTCCACCACCAACGGGAAGGGAGGAGACTTCCAGACTCCTCCCTCCCACTACAGCCCCCAACTGGCCCCTCCTGCTATTCCTGGGAGGATCCCCCATCAATGTTACCTCTAAGCGGTGGAGTCTTGTGAGCAAAAATTCTACTTGGTGAGCTACTGGCATTAAAGTTGTGAGCAAGGGATTTGGCTGCTGCATAAATTAGTCTGCTCTGGAGCCATCCTTCCTGAGCTGAGACAAAAATGGGTGAGCTGGAGGCTAAAAAACTGTGAGCTAGTTCACACTAACTCAGCTTAGAGGGAACACTGATCCCCATCCAACAGGAGCAGCGTTTTGGAGTCTGTTTTGGGATACAACAGGAAAGGGGGAGGCAAAGGACTCCTGTGCTGCTGCTGGAAATATCTCCCATTAACAGAGGTTCACCAAGGGAACCAAGCCTGGGGGAGTGTGTGAAACTTCTCCACAGTACTAAATGTTTTCACACTACTTCTTGTGTTCCCAGGATACCTTCCTATAGCCCTAATCAGCATGTCTGTGTGGGACAATACTTAGAGCAGGGGTCTCCAACGTGGATCTCATGGGCACCATGGTGCAAGCCAACACCTTTTCTGGAGCCCACCAATATATTTTTTAATAAAGTGGGCTTTTGCCCAGCAAGGCTCCTGATTGACTATTGGAAATTTGATTGGCTGTGCAGATTTTTAAAATGTTACTTTGGCGTGCAGCTGCCACCACAGCACAAGAATCTTCACTGTGTGACTAGAGTTAAGCTATGGCAGCCATTTTGTGATTGTCCCCGCCTCCTGCCATCGGCAGCCATTGTATGGCAGCCATTTTGTGGCTGTGCCGACCACGCTGTGCCAGAATTCCAAAGGTTCCTGCAAGCTTAAAAAGGCTGGGGATAACTGGCTTAGAGGACCACACCGGAACTGGAGAGAGCGAGGTTGAAATCCCCACCTTGCCATGAAACTTGGGGGGGACGGACTCTTTGTGAGAGAAAGCTTCTCTTGCCTCACAGGGGTCACTAGTCTCAGCATAACCCACTTCAGAGAGTTGTTCAGAGGATAAGTAGGAGGGGGGATATTAGACACTAAATAACCCTTTCCAGATTTTGGGAGGGGATAGATAGAAGAGGTGAAAGGTTGGATTCTGTGGTCCAGCCCTTGAAAGGGGTGGGGGGGGAGAGAGAGAGAGAGAGAGAGAGAGAGAGATGGTAAAGGTAAAGATTCCTTTGCTCAAAAGCCAGTCAAATCCGACTTTAGGGTTGCGGAACTCATCTCTGTTTCAAAGCTGAAGACCCAGCGCTGTCCGAAGATGTTTCCATGCTCATGTGCCCGGCATGACTAAACACCAAGGCGTTCGGAACGCTGTTACCTTCCCACCGAAGTGGTAGCTATTTATCTACTTGCAATTTCTTGCTTTCGAACTGCTAGGTTGGCAGGAGCTGGAACTAGAGACGGGAGCTCACCCCATCATGCGGCACTCGGGTCTCAAACTGCTGAACTACTGACCTTCCACAGCCTGCAGTTCAGCATCTTAAACACTTGTGCCACACACACCAAAGAAAAATGATCGTGACCAAACAGTATTGTGGTGTTGCGTGGATCTCAGACCAGGGGATTCCCCCGGGTTTACTTCAGCTGGGGTCACGCAAGGCTCTTGCTGGCTATCTGGATCTCGCAATGCCCCAATCCCAGCCACAAGTAGCTCCTATAAATTCCGTCTCTGGTAAAGGCTAGGCTGTTGTTTTGGGGAGTTTAGTTGTTTTGGGGAGTTTAGTTGTTTTGGGGAGTCCCTCGCTTAAAGACTGAGAACAGGGTTGCCATTTTACTTTTCTTCTAGCAGGGTTTCTATGCATTTAGTATGTTTGTGACAAGCAGGTGACGTTTTCCCTCACATGCTGGTGGAGTGATTGGAGGCTGGCATGCGGGTGGCGGGGGTGGGATAGAAGGTTTTTCCCATGCTACTCGTTACCCAAGGCAACAGGATATATGTGTAGGAACTCTACTGTCCAGGGTGGGGTTGGGGCTGGCAAACTCAGATGGCATGAGGCCCTGCCAAGTGGCACTTGCTCCATCCCTGAGAATGGGTTGACATCACTGTGCCCCAACTCTGCCCTGAAGAGAATGGGTGACAGATGTTGCACTCTGTACCTGCCCAGAGACACTGGTTCACATGCTCCAGGGATGTGTCCAAGCCTAGAAAATAAGTCTGGAGCTGAAGATCTGGGCAGAAGTGGACTGAGTAGTGCCTTATTAGTGACTGACCAGTCCCCTCCCTCCCCGTGCGGACTTTCGAAAGGGACGTATGTCGACATGCCCTCCCTTACCATCTGCCCAATTGTCTCATTCAGCTCCTGGTAGTCCACAGAGGTTTCATTTAATAAGCTGTCATTGAATTCCCGGTTTAAGATGTGATAGGAGAGATAGAAAGGCACAGTTCTCTGCGTGGCAGTGGAGGTTGTCTGGGAGGTCACACTGGATGGTGGCTGCGCTGTTGTGCTGTTACTCATCGTCGTTGTGTGGTTGCCCTCGGTGGTGGTGCTGCTGGTGGAGTCCTCCAGGACGGTTGTCTTGGTGCTGGTAGTGGAGGGTCCCGGGATGGTTGTGTTAGTGGTGGGTGACTCGGTGCTGATGGTAGATGGCGTGGGGGTGATGCTGGGAGTGCTAGACCCTGGTGAGGTGAGAAAGAATCTGGTTAGCAACATAACCCAGGGATGAATGATAGGAGACCAGTTGGCAAGAGAAGCTTCTGCCGACAACTCCATTCTTAGTTGTGGGGCTATGGCGTACCTGGAATTAGGTTTCAGTTGCAATTATGTGATTTAATGCTGAGCTACGGAATGTGTGAAATAATCATAACTATGGTGGAGAAGTGATCCATTCTGGAAGGCGTTATATTTTAGAAGCAGAGCGCTCGTTTAGCAGACATCCAAGGTGCTGTGTTTTGGCTCGCTCCCCACGTACCTAGCCAAGTACAACTCTTGCCCTCCCTTTTCTGGCACACCAAAACCTTCGGAGTGGTCGCTCCAGTTTGAAGGGAGGCTCTCGTTAGGGTACACACCTAAGGTTTGGGAAAACTCTGCGATACAGAGGTAAGCAAACCACATAAGCGTCCTGAATTTGGGGGAGGAGGGATCAGTGTACAGATATCATCCCTGGATGTCAGGTACAATGTCATGCCCGATTGTCAACTTGGGGGATTTGTATGTAGAGTTGTCCAGCTTGAACCCCCCATTAATTCCCCACTGCACCCCACCCGCTTCTTTCGCACACTGCACTTGAGGCTTTGGGTGGAAAGAGTCCTGTGACCTTGGGGGAAATTGTTTATTGGCCAGATCGGGTTTAGGTGGGAAGTTTAAAAGGCCACCCCACTTTCTGAATGTGCCAAGAGAAACTCCCAATTTCTGGGGGACCCCTTGGAATATGAGCTAGCAAAGAGGAGAGCTTTCGAACTCGTTTTACTCCACCCTCTCCTAGAATGCCAGTTGCAGGAAAGGGGATCCACTTCTGGGGTAGGGTGAGACATCCCCAGACAGGGACTCCGATTTGTTCATTTGTCCCTATGTAGAAAAACCTTTTTTTCCCAATAGTTCTTTGATTCTGAGAGGTCCTCTGGATTATTCTCCCTCCCAGGCCTGCCACTCCGGCAGCTAAGAGAGAAAAGGTGGGGACTGGACCTTTCCCCTTTGTCACCCCCTCACACTGGCTACATGCAGGAGGAGAACCCCTGGGTGGCCTGGAGGGAAGGTGGCATTGGAAAAGCCCGATCTCATCAAAATTCAGAAGCTCAGCAGAGTTGGTACTTGGAAGGGAGGCCACCAAGGAAGGCTCTGCAGAGGAAGCCCGTGGCCAACCACCTCTGCATCTCACTTGCCTCGGAAGCCCCTTCCTGGGGTTGCTGTAAGTTGACAGCATGTCTGTACAGGTCTCATCAGATCTCAGAAGCTAAGCAAGATCAGTACTTGGAAGGGAGACCACCAGGGAAGACTCTGCAGAGGAAGGCCATGGCACACCACCTACGCTTGTTTCTTCCTTGAAAGTCCCTTCCTGGGGTCGCCATAATTCGGCTGCAACTTAACGGCATTCTACTCACACACCAGAGATGCCCACAAATATACTTCAAAGCTCTGGGCCAGAATGTACTGAAGGGAGTTTGGGTCCAGGCTTGCCCTACGTAGCGCCAAATATGCACAGTGGGTCCAGAAAAGGGTGCCTCTCCTTCTGGCTTAAACCGAGATGTGGGATTTTTCCTCATGATAATTTGCAAGACCTCAACCGGACTTTACAGTTTTTTCTGTGAACCAAATGTCATGTTTTAACCCTTTACAGTTTCAGAGGAAGAAGAGAAGAAAAGGAGATTGGATTCATGCCCTGCTGTTCACTACCCAAAGGAGTCTCAGAGCGGCTTACAAACTCCTCTCCCTTCCCCTCCCCAGAACAGACACCGTGTGAGGTAGGGCGGGGCTGAGAGAGCTCTGACAGAAACTGCTCTTTTTCAAGAACTGCTCTGACAGAACTATGGCTTGCCCAAGGTCATCCAGCAAGTGCAAGTGGAGGAGTGGGGAATCAAACCCGGTTCTCCCAGATTAGAGTC
This sequence comes from Gekko gecko, assembly GCA_029375565.1. NCBI lineage: Eukaryota > Metazoa > Chordata > Lepidosauria > Squamata > Gekkonidae > Gekko > Gekko gecko. The sequence goes on along the minus strand of JAPDNY010001160.1, from coordinate 11,141 downwards.
CATGCACTTAACCACTACTCCAAACAGGGGAAGCCATGTTGGTCTGCAGTAGAACAGCTACCGTTTGAGTCCCGCAGGACCTTACAGCCAAACGAGATCTTAGGGGGATGACCTTTTGATTGTCAAATCTCTCTTTTTTGTCAGACAGGGAGGATCTCCATTCGCACTTCTATCTGATGAAGGGAACCAAGGCTCTCAAAAGCTCATGCCCTGGAATTTTTTTGGGTTTTTAAGGAGCTACTGGATTAGAATTTTGTTCATGCCCAGTTAAGGGATCTGAAATTGGATGTGGGATACATTTCTGGGGAGTAGGGTATGCGAAAGAGATCTTGGGGTAAGAGTGGACTGTAAACTGAATATGAGCAGTCAGTGTGATACAGTGGCAAAAAAGGGCAAATTCAGCCTTGGGTTGTATTAAAAGGGCCATAGGATTGAAATCACAGGAGGTCATAGCCCCTCTGGATACTGCCTTGGTCAGGCCGCACCTGGAGAACTGTGTGCAGTTCTGGAGGCCTCACTTCAAAAGGATGTGGCAAAATCGAGCGGGTGCAGAAGAGAGCAACGAGGATGATCAGGGGTTTGGAAACTGAGCCCTACGAGGAAAGGCTGAGGGCCGTGGGAATGTTTAGTTTGGAGAAGAGGAAATTGAGGGGGGACGTGATTGCTCTCTTGGAATAGTTGAAAGGCTGTCATTTGGAGGAGGGCAAGGAGCTGTTTCAGTTGGCAGCAGAGGAGAGGACCTGGAGCAACGGGTTTAAGTTCCATGCAGGAAGGTATCGGCAGGATATTAGGAAACACTTTTCCACGATCAGAGTGGTCCAAAGGTGGAATCAGCTGCCTAGGGAGGTGGTGAGCTCCTCTTCACTGGCAGCTTTCAAGAAGAGGCTGGATGAATATTTGTCAGAGATGCTTTAAGTTGGTCCTGCATTGGGCAGGGGGTTGGACTAGAGGGTCTGTATGGCCCTTCCCAACTCTATGATTCTATGATCTATGATTCTATGATCAAACAGGTGCCGCAAAAGACTTCTCTACCTATATGTAGCATCCATCCTGGGTCCTGTCGAATAGACGTCTACTGGGAGGTCCCTGTTGAAACCTACATTCCCAGGGAGGGGGGCGGGCAATTTGGAGTGGGACCGTCACACACAGTGTGTGTGTGTGTGTGTGTGTGTTTTCCTGCTATCGTTGGGTTGATATGAAAAGGCCCAGGGAACCACTGTTTGTCTGATTAGCTCATAAGTACACATTAAGCTCCTCCAACAGCTCTCCTGTGGCTGTTTCAGATGAGGAACAAGGGAACTTTGGGTTTTGAAAGCTCATACCCCAAAAATGTTGTTGGTTTACTCAGGTGCTGCCGGTTTCAGATCTAGCGGTTTCCCCAAACTGGCTTTGAGGCCTGGTGCCACATCCTGAGCTGTTCTGCAGCGTAAATACACAGTCCTAAAATGGTTACATCTGCTCACCTTGGATCGAAGTCAGGTTCAAATCCTGTCGTTCGGTTGTGCTTGCATTTTCAAAAGTCTCGTGCGCTGTCAGAGCAAGCTGTTCAGGGGTTCTTCTTGTCACGAAAAACAACTCAGTGTCTGCTGCAACAGAGCCCGGCCTGTAAAGGAGAGAGATTAGAAAATAATCCAAGCATTGAACAAGCTGGACATGCCCGCCTAAGATTAGCAGTCTATATTAGGTGCCTGGAGATCTCTTGGGATTACGCCTGAGCGCCAGGCGACAGAGATCCATTCCCTTGGAGAAAACAGCTGCTTTGGAGGGCGGAGTCCATGGCATTATACCCCGCTGAGGACTTGCCCCTCCCGAAACGCTGCCCTCCCCAGGCAAAGTAGAAATGACTTGGGTATCCAAATCTCTGACTTCACCTTGTCCGCCATTTCTTTACTCGTGACAGCTCAGTCACTCCCATCCCTTGGACATCTAGGGTTGCCAGTCTCCTGGTAATGGATGGAAATCTACCGGAATTACAACTGGTCTCCAGGTTAAGGAGAACAGTTGCCCTGGAGAAAGGGCTGTTTTGGAACACGATCTCATTGGGATTATAAACCACTGAGGTTCTTCCACAAGCCCGATTCTACCCCCAAATCACCAGGAATTTCATAACCCACAGCTGGCAACCCCTGACCTATCAGATCTGTGCATAGATGGACCGCATTCCCTACCCAAATTTAAGTATGTTGTATCCTTGGTATTCGTCTCTGAGTGCGCACGTATCATTACAGCCATAAATGCTCCGATACTGTAGAGAGAGAAAGGGGAAGGAATGTGTGTTAGCCTCTACTAGCTGGGATTCACTACGACCCAAAACATGGGATGGGGGATGAAGCCATGTTCTGAGACTTCCCTACTTGCCCCCGCAGCTCCCCGGTGATTTCCTGGCCCCCATCCCCACAGGAGACTGGGGGCTGGACCCCACAGTTAGTCTTCAGGCTAGCCCGATCTCGTCAGATCTCGGAAGCTAAGTAGGGTTGGCCCTGGCTAGTATTTGGATGGGCGACCTCCAAGGAATACCAGGGTTGTGACACAGAGGAAGGCAATGGCAAACCACCTCTGAAACGTCTCTTGCCTTGAATACCCGATGGGGTCTCCATGCGTCAGCTGTGACTTGAGGGCACTTTCCACAACCAACGGGAAGGGGAGGAGACTTCCAGACGCCTCCCTCCCACTGCCAGCCCCCACTGGCCTCTCCTGCCATTCCTGCGTTTTGGAGTCTGTTTTGGGACACAGCAGGAAAGGGGGAGGCAAAGGGCTCCTGTGCCGCTGCTGGAAATATCTCCCATTAACAGAGGTTCACCAAGGGAGCCAAGCCTGGGGGAGTGTGTGAAACTTCTCCACAGTACTAAATGTTTTCACACCACTTCTTGTGTTCCCAGGATACCTTCCTATAGCCCTAATCAGCATGTCTGTGTGGGACAATACTTAGAGCAGGGGTCTCCAACGTGGAGCTCATGGGCACCATGGTGCAAACCAACACCTTTTCTGGAGCCCACCAATATATTTTTTAGAAAGTGGGCTTTTGCCCAGCAAGGCTCCTAATAGACTATTGGAAATTTGATTGATTGTACAGATTTTTAAAATGTTACTTTGGCGGCAGCTGCACCACAGCACAAGAATCTTCACTGTGTGACTAGAGTTAAGCTATGGCAGCCATTTTGTGATTGTCCCCGCCTCCTGCCATCGGCAGCCATTGTATGGCAGCCATTTTGTGGCTGTGCCGACCACACTGTGCCAGAATTCCAAAGGTTCCTGCAAGCTTAAAAAGGCTGGGGATAACTGGCTTAGAGGACCACACCGGAACTGGAGAGAGCGAGGTTCAAATCCCCACCTTGCCATGAAACTTGGGGGGACGGACTCTTTGTGAGAGAAAGCTTCTCTTGCCTCACAGGGGTCACTAGTCTCAGCATAACCCACTTCAGAGAGTTGTTCAGAGGATAAGTGGGAGGGGGATATTAGACACTAAATAACCCTTTCCAGATTTTGGGAGGGGATAGATAGAAGAGGTGAAAGGTTGGATTCTGTGGTCCAGCCCTTGAAAGGGGTGGAGGGAGAGAGAGAGAGAGAGAGAGAGAGAGAGAGAGAGAGAGAGAGAGAGAGAGAGAGAGAGAGAGAGAGAGAGAGATGGTAAAGGTAAAGATTCCTTTGCTCAAAAGCCAGTCAAATCCGACTTTAGGGTTGCGGAACTCATCTCTGTTTCAAAGCTGAAGACCCAGCGCTGTCCGAAGATGTTTCCATGCTCATGTGCCTGGCATGACTAAACACCAAGGCGTTCGGAACGCTGTTACCTTCCCACCGAAGTGGTAGCTATTTATCTACTTGCAATTTCTTGCTTTCGAACTGCTAGGTTGGCAGGAGCTGGAACTAGAGACGGGAGCTCACCCCATCATGCGGCACTCGGGTCTCAAACTGCTGAACTACTGACCTTCCACAGCCTGCAGTTCAGCATCTTAAACATTTGTGCCACACACACCAAAGAAAAATGATCGTGACCAAACAGTATTGTGGTGTTGCGTGGATCTCAGACCAGGGGATTCCCCCGGGTTTACTTCAGCTGGGGTCACGCAAGGCTCTTGCTGGCTATCTGGATCTCGCAATGCCCCAATCCCAGCCACAAGTAGCTCCTATAAATTCCGTCTCTGGTAAAGGCTAGGCTGTTGTTTTGGGGAGTTTAGTTGTTTTGGGGAGTTTAGTTGTTTTGGGGAGTTTAGTTGTTTTGGGGAGTCCCTCGCTAAAGACTGAGAACAGGGTTGCCATTTTACTTTTCTTCTAGCAGGGTTTCTATGCATTTAGTATGTTTGTGACAAGCAGGTGACGTTTTCCCTCACATGCTGGTGGAGTGATTGGAGGCTGGCATGCGGGTGGCGGGGGTGGGATAGAAGGTTTTTCCCATGCTACTCGTTACCCAAGGCAACAGGATATATGTGTAGGAACTCTACTGTCCAGGGTGGGGTTGGGGCTGGCAAACTCAGATGGCATGAGGCCCTGCCAAGTGGCACTTGCTCCATCCCTGAGAATGGGTTGACATCACTGTGCCCCAACTCTGCCCTGAAGAGAATGGGTGACAGATGTTGCACTCTGTACCTGCCCAGAGACACTGGTTCACATGCTCCAGGGATGTGTCCAAGCCTAGAAAATAAGTCTGGAGCTGAAGATCTGGGCAGAAGTGGACTGAGTAGTGCCTTATTAGTGACTGACCAGTCCCCTCCCTCCCCGTGCTGACTTTCGAAAGGGACGTATGTTGACATGCCCTCCCTTACCATCTGCCCAATTGTCTCATTCAGCTCCTGGTAGTCCACAGAGGTTTCATTTAATAAGCTGTCATTGAATTCCCGGTTTAAGATGTGATAGGAGAGATAGAAAGGCACAGTTCTCTGCGTGGCGGTGGAGGTTGTCTGGGAGGTCACACTGGATGGTGGCTGCGCTGTTGTGCTGTTACTCATCGTCGTTGTGTGGTTGCCCTCGGTGGTGGTGCTGCTGGTGGAGTCCTCCTGGACGGTTGTCTTGGTGCTGGTAGTGGAGGGTCCCGGGATGGTTGTGTTAGTGGTGGGTGACTCGGTGCTGATGGTAGATGGCGTGGGGGTGATGCTGGGAGTGCTAGACCCTGGTGAGGTGAGAAAGAATCTGGTTAGCAACATAACCCAGGGATGAATGATAGGAGACCAGTTGGCAAGAGAAGCTTCTGCCGACAACTCCGTTCTTAGTTGTGGGGCTATGGCGTACCTGGAATTAGGTTTCAGTTGCAATTATGTGATTTAATGCTGAGCTACGGAATGTGTGAAATAATCATAACTATGGTGGAGAAGTGATCCATTCTGGAAGGCGTTATATTTTAGAAGCAGAGCGCTCGTTTAGCAGACATCCAAGGTGCTGTGTTTTGGCTCGCTCCCCACGTACCTAGCCAAGTACAACTCTTGCCCTCCCTTTTCTGGCACACCAAAACCTTCGGAGTGGTCGCTCCAGTTTGAAGGGAGGCTCTCGTTAGGGTACACACCTAAGGTTTGGGAAAACTCTGCGATACAGAGGTAAGCAAACCACATAAGCGTCCTGAATTTGGGGGAGGAGGGATCAGTGTACAGATATCATCCCTGGATGTCAGGTACAATGTCATGCCCGATTGTCAACTTGGGGGATTTGTATGTAGAGTTGTCCAGCTTGAACCCCCATTAATTCCCCACTGCACCCCACCCGCTTCTTTCGCACACTGCACTTGAGGCTTTGGGTGGAAAGAGTCCTGTGACCTTGGGGGAAATTGTTTATTGGCCAGATCGGGTTTAGGTGGGAAGTTTAAAAGGCCACCCCACTTTCTGAATGTGCCAAGAGAAACTCCCAATTTCTGGGGGGACCCCTTGGAATATGAGCTAGCAAAGAGGAGAGCTTTCGAACTCGTTTTACTCCACCCTCTCCTAGAATGCCAGTTGCAGGAAAGGGGATCCACTTCTGGGGTAGGGTGAGACATCCCCAGACAGGGACTCCGATTTGTTCATTTGTCTCTATGTAGAAAAAACCTTCTTTTCCCAATAGTTCTTTGATTCTGAGAGGTTTTCTGGATTATTCTCCCTCCCAGGCCTGCCACTCCGGCAGCTAAGAGAGAAAAGGTGGGGACTGGACCCTTTGTCACCCCCTCACACTGGCTACATGCAGGAGGAGAACCCCTGGGTGGCCTGGAGGGAAGGTGGCATTGGAAAAGCCCGATCTCATCAAAATTCAGAAGCTCAGCAGAGTTGGTACTTGGAAGGAGAGGCCACCAAGGAAGGCTCTGCAGAGGAAGCCCGTGGCCAACCACCTCTGCATCTCACTTGCCTCGGAAGCCCCTTCCTGGGGTTGCTGTAAGTTGACAGCATGTCTGTACAGGTCTCATCAGATCTCAGAAGCTAAGCAAGATCAGTACTTGGAAGGGAGACCACCAGGGAAGACTCTGCAGAGGAAGGCCATGGCACGCCACCTACGCTTGTTTCTTCCCTTAGAAGTCCCTTCCTGGGGTCGCCATAATTCGGCTGCAACTTAACGGCATTCTACTCACACACCAGAGATGCCCACAAATATACTTCAAAGCTCTGGGCCAGAATGTACTGAAGGAGTTTGGGTCCAGGCTTGCCCTCGTAGCGCCAAATATGCACAGTGGGTCCAGAAAAGGGTGCCTCTCCTTCTGGCTTAAACCGAGATGTGGGATTTTTCCTCATGATAATTTGCAAGACCTCAACCGGACTTTACAGTTTTTCTGTGAACCAAATGTCATGTTTTAACCCTTTACAGTTTCAGAGGAAGAAGAGAAGAAAAGGAGATTGGATTCATGCCCTGCTGTTCACTACCCAAAGGAGTCTCAGAGCGGCTTACAAACTCCTCTCCCTTCCCCTCCCCAGAACAGACACCGTGTGAGGTAGGCGGGGCTGAGAGAGCTCTGACAGAAACTGCTCTTTTTCAAGAACTGCTCTGACAGAACTATGGCTTGCCCAAGGTCATCCAGCAAGTGCAAGTGGAGGAGTGGGGAATCAAACCCGGTTCTCCCAGATTAGAGTCCATGCACTTAACCACTACTCCAAACAGGGGGAAGCCATGTTGGTCTGCAGTAGAACAGCTACCGTTTGAGTCCCGCAGGACCTTACAGCCAAACGAGATCTTAGGGGGATGACCTTTTGATTGTCAAATCTCTCTTTTTTGTCAGACAGGGAGGATCTCCATTCGCACTTCTATCTGATGAAGGGAACCAAGGCTCTCAAAAGCTCATGCCCTGGAAATTGTTTGGGTTTTTAAGGAGCTACTGGATTAGAATCTTGTTCATGCCCAGTTAAGGGATCTGAAATTGGATGTGGGATACAATTTTGGGGAGTAGGGTATGCGAAAGAGATCTTGGGGTAAGAGTGGACTGTAAACTGAATATGAGCAGTCAGTGTGATACAGTGGCAAAAAAGGGCAAATTCAGCCTTGGGTTGTATTAAAAGGGCCATAGGATCGAAATCGCAGGAGGTCATAGCCCCTCTGCATACTGCCATGGTCAGGCCGCACCTGGAGAACTGTGTGCAGTTCTGGAGGCCTCACTTCAAAAAGGATGTGGCAAAATCGAGCGGGTGCAGAAGAGAGCGACGAGGATGATCAGGGGTTTGGAAACTGAGCCCTACGAGGAAAGGCTGAGGGCCGTGGGAATGTTTGGTTTGGAGTAGAGGAAATTGAGGGGGGACGTGATTGCTCTCTTGGAATAGTTGAAAGGCTGTCATTTGGAGGAGGGCAAGGAGCTGTTTCAGTTGGCAGCAGAGGAGAGGACCCGGAGCAACGGGTTTAAGTTCCATGCAGGAAGGTATCGGCTGGATATTAGGAAACACTTTTCCACGGTCAGAGTGGTCCAAAGGTGGAATCAGCTGCCTAGGGAGGTGGTGAGCTCCTCTTCACTGGCAGCTTTCAAGAAGAGGCTGGATGAATATTTGTCAGAGATGCTTTAAGTTGGTCCTGCATTGGGCAGGGGGTTGGACTAGAGGGTCTGTATGGCCCCTTCCCAACTCTATGATTCTATGATCTATGATTCTATGATCAAACAGGTGCCGCAAAAGACTTCTCTACCTATATATAGCATCCATCCTGGGTCCTGTCAAATAGACGTCTACTGGGAGGTCCCTGTTGAAACCTACATTCCCAGGGAGGGGGGGCAATTTGGAGTGGGACCGTCACACACAGTGTGTGTGTGTGTGTTTGTGTTTTTCCTGCTATCATTGGGTTGATATGAAAAGGCCCAGGGAACCACTGTTTGCCTGATTAGCTCATAAGTACACATTAAGCTCCTCCAACAGCTCTCCTGTGGCTGTTTCAGATGAGGAACAAGGGAACTTTGAGTTTTGAAAGCTCATACCCCAAAAATGTTGTTGGTTTACTCAGGTGCTGCCGGTTTCAGATCTAGCGGTTTCCCCAAACTGGCTTTGTGACTTATTTAAGACCGATAAAAGAGAATATGGTTTTAGAGTAAATAATACTGAAATTGAAGCTTTATGGCTTGAGAAAGGTAAAAAAATGATTTCTAAACTGTACAAGGTTTTATTGAAATGGTATACTGAGGACGAAATTGTAAAAGAGCAAATGATAAAATGGCCGGTAAATATTAATAATGAGATATTAATGACATCTTGGGAATATTTGTGGAAAAAGTCAATGAAAATTTCAACTTGTGTAAATGTTAAAGAGAATTGTTATAAAATGATGTATAGATGGTATATGACGCCTAAAAAAATTGCTATTATAAATGAAAGTATGTCTAACAAATGTTGGAAATGTAAGAAACATGAAGGGTCTTTTTACCATATGTGGTGGACATGTGATAAAGCAGTAAAGTATTGGACTGAGATCCACAATGAGATACAAAAAATTTTGAAATGTACTTTTAAGAAAGACCCACAGATGTTATTGTTAGGTCTTAAAATGGAAGAAATAAATGTATCCAAGAGAACACTACTATGGTACTTGATTACAGCAGCTAGACTGACTTTTGCTCAATGTTGGAAACAAGATAAAGTACCTGAAACATGGGAATGGATTAAAAAGACGTTGTTTATGGCAGAAATGGACAAATTAACAAGAAAATTAAACAATGAAGAAGACGAAACCTTTTTCGGAGACTGGAAAGACTTTCAAGAATACTTGTTGAAGAATTGGGATGTAAAACGTGGTTTGATTTGTTTTGACAGCTATTGAGGAGAAGTGGAAAGAGACTCAGATCTTTGAATTGTTACCATTAGTAAAAGAAATATGTTTAGTAGTAAATGTAATTGTACAAGAGAAATATCAAGGGGTTGGAGCAGTGCGGAAGCCTTGTTTGGGGGGGAGAGGGAGAAAGAAAAATGGATATGTATTGGTTTGTTTAAATTGTATGAACATGTGATATATCCAATAATAAATTGTATTTAAAAAAAAGAAAGATATTAGATTTGAGAAGTGGAGCACTTGTTTAGCATTCATCCGGGGTGCTGGGTTTTGGCTCATTCCCCAAATGCCTAGCCAAGTACAGACCTCGGCCTCCCTTTCCTGGCACCAGAATCTTCAAAGTGGTCACTCCAGCGTGAAGGAGGCTCTCTTTCAGATACACCCCTAAGGTCTGAGAAAACCCCATGATACAGAGGTAACCCCGCTTTCCAAGTGGGCGAAGAGAAACTCCCCACTTTTATGTATAGGTCTCATCAGATCTTAGCGGCTAAGCAGAGGACAGTTCTTGAATGGGAGACCACCAAGGAAGGCTCTGGGGAGGAAGGTCATGGCCAACCAACTCCGCCTCTCACTTGCCTTGAAAGCCCCTTGCTGGGGCAGTTCTGTGCTGGAAGGTAAGCAGGGTGGGTACTTGGATGGGAGACCACCAAGGAAGGCTCTGTGGAGAAAGGTCATGGCCGACCAACTCCGCCTCTCACTTGCCTTGAAAGCCCTTGCTGGGGCAGTTCTGTGCTGGAAGGTAAGCAGGGTGGGTACTTGGATGGGAGACCACCAAGGAAGGCTCTGTGGAGAAAGGTCATGGCCGACCAACTCCGCCTCTCACTTGCCTGGAAAGCCTTGCTGGGGCAGTTCTGTGCTGGAAGGTAAGCAGGGTGGGTACTTGGATGGGAGACCACCAAGGAAGGCTCTGTGGAGAAAGGTCATGGCCAACCAACTCCGCCTCTCACTTGCCTTGGAAAGCCCCTTGCTGGGGCAGTTCTGTGCTGGAAGGTAAGCAGGGTGGGTACTTGGATGGGAGACCACCAAGGAAGGCTCTGTGGAGAAAGGTCATGGCCGACCAACTCCGCCTCTCACTTGCCTTGAAAGCCCCTTGCTGGGGCAGTTCTGTGCTGGAAGGTAAGCAGGGTGGGTACTTGGATGGGAGACCACCAAGGAAGGCTCTGTGGAGAAAAGTCATGGCCGACCAACTCTGCCTCTCACTTGCCTTGAAAGCCCCTAGCTGCGGTTGCTGTAAGTTGACAGCATTTCTGTACAGGTCTCATCAGAACTCGAAAGCTAAGCGGGATCAGTACTTGAAAGGGAGACCACCAAGGAAGACTCTGCAGAGGAAAGCCATGGCACACCACATATGCCTGTCACTTCCCTTGAAAGCCCCTTTCTGGGGTTGCCATAATTTGGCTGCAACATGATGGCACTTCCCTCACACACTAGAGCTGCCCACAAATATACTTCCAAGTCTCTGGGCCAGAATGTGCTGAGGGGAATTTGGGTCCAGGCTTGCCCTCGTAGCGCCAATATGCACAGCGGGTCCAGAAAAGGGTGCCTCTTCCTTCTGGCTTAACCCGAGACGTGGGATTCCTTCCTCACAATAATTACCAAGAACCCACGTGGACTTACTCTTGACATGGAATTCATTGTTTCTTCCTGTGAAACGATTGCCATGTTGTAACCCTTTCCAGTTTCAGAGGGTAACCCTGTTGGTCTGCAGTAGAGCAGCTACCAGCAGGACCTGAGAGACCAACCTGATTGTAGGGGGATGAGCTTTCGAGGGTCAAAGATCTTTTTTTGTCAGGGAGGGGCCTCCATTCCTGCTTGTATCTGACGGAGGGTGACTGGACCCTTGAGAGCTTGTACCCTGGAAATCGTTCTGGTTCTTAAGGTGCTCTACCAGATTGGTATCTTGCTCATGTCCAGTTAAGGGCTCTCAAACAGGTGATAATTAACAGAGGGCTAAG
>JAPDNY010000116.1:0-122424 GCA_029375565.1 Gekko gecko | reverse complement strand
ACAGGCTCTTTAGCTCAACCAAGAATTTGAATGCTCAGTGCTGGGAGCTTGACAGCTCCTTTTTCCAACCCCCTCCTTTCTGCCAGCTGTGAGTTTGGACAGAGACCAATCACAATAGTGGAAAGATTCGATGCATTCTTAGGTGGAGGACATTTCTGTACAGACCCCTTTTACCTTGCCCCATTTTATAAATAAAGCACTGAGGAACAAGGTTGTAGAGAAGGATCCATCTGCCATGAAAGTGTACTACTGACAGAGATTTCAGCATGGGATGCAATGTATTTTTGCACACATGGAATCTCACATGTGTGTGCCCCTGCCCACAGGCAGATCCTTTCTATCATAACAAAGGGCATTCTGTTTTGCTTTATACATTTCTGAGCTAATTTTCAAATAAAGACAGCTCTCAAAGCCATTTATGCCAAATTTTTAAGATTACAAATTCCTGAAAATGGTAAATGTAGGATAGATTATGACTTTTACATAATGTTTCACTGCAGATTACTTTTAAGTGATGCAGAAGATACAAAGGCCTTCCAAACCCAGTGGTATAGTGACCAGTTTATTATTATAACTGCTGCCACACAAAGTACAGATCACATTTTGTTGTTCTCTTTTTTTAGTCAAGTTTTTTTTTTAATCAGATTTAGAGTTCAGTGGCACCTTTAAGACCAACAAAGGTTTATTCAAGGTATGAGCTTTTGTGTGCATGCACACTTAAAACATCTTCATCATGTTACATGCTAATTTGCTGTTCAGTCTGTCTATAAGTTTGAACTATTACTTTCCATTCTAATGTGTTTGAAAAAGTGTGCATGCACATGAAAGCTCATACCTTGAATAAACCTTTGCTGGTCTTAAAGGTGCCCCACTGGACTCTGAATTTGTTCTACTGCTTCAGACCAACACGGCTAGCCACCTGGATCTATCTTCTAGTATGAGAAAGGCACTGTTTTCCATGGTACATGCACAGATGACTTTCTGGTTAAAAGGGTTTTACAGCACTACAGAAACATCCCAAACCTGTTTTTTTTTTAATTATTTTTTAAAAGAAATTTTATTAACTTTTTTCATACAAATAATAACAAAACAAGACATTGTTATAAATAAAGTCCTCTAAAGTGAGAGACAATAACATAAAGTTACAATGATAACATTAAAACAGTTATATATATATATAAAACAGTTATATATATATATATATAAAACAGTTATATATATATATATATAAAACAGTTATATATATATATATAAAAAACTGTCATCTTTTATTTAGACTCCTTCAGAGAAGAAAAGAAGGCTGAGGAAGCGATTAGAACTGTAGGAGAATCTGTAACTTTCCATCTGAAGACGTCGAAACAATTTAAATTTATTACCTGGCTTCAAGGGACGAGGAATGGCATCAGTAATATTGCTATAGTGGAAGCAGGTCAGCCCTGTCACGTTGAGAATCAAATCCCAAAATTTGAGGGGCGACTGAACATCTCTAGAGACTGCAGGAGTTTACAAATCACTAATCTACATCAAGATGACTCTGGAGAATACCAAGCTCAAATAAAGGATCACAAGGAGTACTTCAGGCTGGAGATTTACAATAAGTATTTAAACAGCAGCCTTGCCCTTTTTCATTGGACGGAGGGGTTTTTCCTCCTTCCTATGGGGCTTCTCAAAGGAAATACTGTCACAAATAATGCAGAGTCATCTCTCCTCCTGCCTGGTGATCTTTCTAAATGAAGAAACTGACGACTATTTCATCCACTTGTTCATTTCTATGAGGAACAGAATATTTCTGTAAAAGGATGGGATACAGACAGCCCCGCAGCTAAGGAGTTTTTGGGAAGGGGGCATCGGGGGGCACAGCCAATTAAAGCAAAGTTAATTAAATTAACTTTGACTTAATTGGTGGAACTCCTAAGGCAGCCGGGCACACACACACAGGCTCCAGGGCAAGGCAGGGTAATGCCCAGTGGCCACAGCTTCCCTCCCGACCCCCTGCAAGGGCAGAGCAGTCCCCTGTAACTCAAGTAGCCCTACTAATGAGGGAACTGGCACTGAAACAGGTAACCCATTACGTAGCTCTGTGCTGCTGCAGAGAAATCCAGGGGGCGAGGATTCCACTCATCTGTAGCCCACGTCCCAGAAGGCCCCTTCCGCACAGCTGCTGCCTCTACCCTCTCCCCATTACCCACCGCTGACTCCGCCAGCACCGCCAGCCTCGTAAGGGCAGCGGGGGGAGAGAGTTAGGCCAACACCAAGCCCACCTCCCATGACCTGCCCCCGAGGTGGTGATGCCGTCCGACTCATGTGTGGATGGGCCTTCCATGCCACTTCAATCCCCTCTCTTTTCTCACCTCGTTCAACGACCGTGGAAGCTCCCCTTGCGCAAGGGGTGCGGGGTGACATTTGTTCTGCCGATGAGGATTGTGGCTCGTGGGCAATCAGAATTCGGGGGAGGTGCATCTTAAAAGGCAAAGGGATGCGCAGCGACTGAGGCCTTCCGGTGCATGAGCTCCCTTCGTCGGACGCAGTCGGGATCTCCAGCAGCGCCGCATTTGGTTACTGGGGATCTGGAGGCAAAGAGAGAGCAGGGTGTGGATGCCTTCTCCTCCTCCTTGCGGGAGCCCAGCTGGCTGTGGTAGGGAATGAGGGAGGGAGGCACCCAGGAGCAGCAGCAGGTGGCGCAGAGTCACTGGCTGCTGGGCTGAGGGCAGCGACAGGGGGAGCCGAGTATTGGGGAGGGGGCTGTAAAAACCACAGGGGCGGGCCCCATGGATCCCGTGGTAGCTACGGGCCTGGATACAGATCATAGGTAAATAAACAAAAGAAGATGGAACAAAAACACTTCCAGCAGCTATATTTACATGTGGGAGGTGTGTTAGGGTTGCCTGGCATGAATGGCTGTTCTGGCTGTTTGTCAGATGAGGTTTTATCCATAAAATGGAAGAAAAAAGAGAGAGGCCAATTTTTAATTGTGTAGTGCTGTGCTGCTCCTTTAAGATCTTTGCAAAGCTAGACTGACAGTCAAGTTTAACTTTTTCAGCTTTTTCAGCTTTTCAGTGCCTCAAATGCAGCTTCTGTAAACATTGCAGCAATCTTTGGCTGTCTTTTCTGTTTCCACTGCCTCCATACATCACCTCATCCTGACAGTCAGAGATCTGCGTACCTTAGAAGAATTAGTATTTCCTGTTGGGTCTGCCCCTTGGTCCCTCAGCTTGGCACATAACTCCACTCCTTTTTTATTATTATTTAACAGTTTTTATTGAATTTTATACATACACACACATTCACTCATACATACATTCATGGGGGGGAAATTTCCAACATGTAACATGTTTATGCCTTCTCAATAAAAAACATAGATATTACATCCCAAAATTTTTAGCCAGCGGAGCAGTTGAGCGCAAGGAGAGTTCCTTGAGCTTGCCAACTTCTTTGCTTCTTTTTGAGGTCCGGGGGCTCCCGTGGCCTTACTGCACCTCCGGGATCACCCCCAACGCAGAGAGCATCAAAGAACGCTCATGGCAACATGAGCACCTAGCTGTCGCTTCCCAAAGGGGGGGGGTAGAAACCCTGACTAAATTCAACTGCAACATCAATGTGAGTAAATGACCTTGCTAAAGGGAAAAGATTATCAGTCCTCCCTTAAACAGGGGCATAAGCCCATTTAAGCTTTAAACTGACTCAAGAGTGAGGTGGGAGGTTCCCCCCCATCCCCTTTTTTAGCAGCCAGCTAAAGAGAAGTTAAGCGATTCCAGGCTACTCTCAAGGGCTTGGGAGAAAGAATCCTTATTGACGCTGTTTGGTACTCTCCCATTGTATAAAGGAATTACAATTAAAGGAACGGCTCTATATCTTGCTCCGTACTCTATTTTTCCCTTTGTGGGGTGGAGCTTGTATTCGTTTGCTCCATTTTACATTTATTGATTTTCTTTTCCTTCCTTCCTTCCTTCCTTCCTTCCTTCCTTCCTTCCTTCCTTCCTTCCTTCCTTTCTTGGACTTAAGAAGTTATTTCATTACATTTGGGAATTATAAAAAGGGAAAACTTTGTTAGCACTAGAACACTATCCACAGGACTGAACTCTTTGGTTTATCTGCTCCTCCTTCAACACTTCAGGCACTCAACTAGAAGACTAAAGTAAAGCTTGTTCCTGTCTTCTATCTCTGGTGTTTGACTGTATTACTCCTGTGCTTTATTGGTGAAGCTCAAACAGAGAGGAAGTGAACTCTAAGAAATCTGTCCCCAAAACAATATTGTTGTGTTGAAATACATTCTAGTGGTTTCTGTTTGGTCTACATAAGATTATCTTCTCTGCTTAAAAAATATTGTTACTCTGTGTTCTGAAAACAATTTGGTTCTAAAAACACTAATCTGTTTGGGGAGGGCAAGAGAACTGTAGTCTATATTAAGGAAAAGATTCTCTGATATTATCTTTAAAATTTGGTTAAAAATGTTTGGAAGCAATAAACCTATCAAACCACCTGCAAGCTCACCAGATGTACTCATATCAGTGGCTTCTAACCTACCAGCAGCCACAACCAAAGACTTAGAGCTACTGATCCACGAGACAATTAAGACTGCAATTTCAGAAGCTGTGGATTCAATTAAAGAATCTATGAAAGAAACAATGCAATGATTCTCCAATCAAATGGAAGGGCGACAGAAACATATTGCTGATAATATACAAAAGGTAACAGAATTGAATAAGGCAACTGTCAAGATGGAAGATAAAATGAAAGGAAGAAATATTAAACTACAAGCAACAGATACTAAACAGATTCTTCTGGAGCAGGAGCTTATGAGATTACAAATAGACAGGGCAGCATCCATATTAAGATTTCAAAATATCCCAGAAGAAAAAGATGATGATATTAGGAAGAAGATGGCACATATCTTAGCAGAAGAGATAGAGAAGGTTTTGGATGAAATTGACATTGTCTATAGGATGAATTTGGCTTATGCCAGAAGAAACCAGCTACCCAGAGAGGTCCATGTAAGGTTTCATAAAAGGGTATTGAGAGATGAAATTTTAAAGACAGAAAATAGAAACTCACTGAAGATAGACAATACAGAAATAAAGATCTTAAAGGAAATTCCTTGGAGAGTTAGAGAAAAAAAGAAGGGAATATTTAAACTTAACAGCAACATTGAGAAAGAATGAGATTCCTTACAGATGGATCCTTCCAGAAGGCTTTATCTTCTCTTACAAAGGCAAAAGACACAGAATTAATTTGATTCTCAAGGCAGAAGAGTTTCATATCTCCACTCCTTGACCCACTGATTCCACCCCTATGTGGGCAGGCCCTGGGCTCAGCTCTGGATCAGACTTGTGCCTTCAAGAGTTGACAGCCCTAGAGTCTACAAGAGTCATCCCTGAGGCAGAAAAAGAAGGGGGTCATTTTCCTTGTGGAGGCTGGGCTGGGGGAGCATGCTGAGTGCCTGTGCAGCTCAGGTATATCTCCCCTCTGCTCAGACTCAGAACATGAAGTTTTCTGTTGAAATTGCACACCTAAGGATGCTTTGCCCCAACTCCAATGTTTCTACTATCCAGGATCTGTTAAGCTCTTTTGGAAACATCCTTTCCCGCTACGTGTGACTGTCAGTGACCCACAGGAAGGAGGTGAGATTCTCAAGAAAGACTCCCAAAGGAGCCTTTGACCTGTGCAGCAGTACTCCCCCTAACAGCTTCCAGGGTCCTGGAGGGGGTAGACATTGGGGACGGAGCATTCATGCCTGACCATATGCCTCTCCCACCCCAGTTTCCCAGTTTCCTTCCCCATTTCTGCTGCAAGCTAAAGAAACACAAGAAACAAGCCTTCCCTCTGAAGACCACCAAGCAGTGAGGGCTTGCACTACACTCCTGTGCTGCCAGGGGTCAAGGTCAGTTCCGCCATATTCCCACTTCTGGAAGGATCATCCACTTTTCACAGTAAAAACAGCCTTTCACAGAAATACAGTGTTTGACTATGTAGCTGGGGTTCCTCTAGGTATGTTGAAAATTCTCTTCTCCTTTGCAAGTAATCCCATCCTTTACTGGTCAACTTCTTGTGCCATCAGAGAAATGTTCAGGGCTCAAGAAGAACAACTGAGAAACTCCCCTATTGCAGAAGAAGAAGAAGAAGAAGAAGAAGAAGAAGAAGAAGAAGAAGAAGAAGAAGAAGAAGAAGAAGAAGAAGAAGAAGAAGAAGAAGAAGAAGGGGAGGAGGAGGAGACTGGATTTATACCCCACCCTTCACTTGGAATCTCAGAGCAGCTGACAGTCTCCTTCCTTCCCCTCCCCAGAACAGACACCCCAGATTAGAGTCCGTGCACTTAACCACTACACCAAATTGGCTCTAAGCCTGCTGATGGCAAGGGTTAGATTCAGCATTTCCTGCTGACCCAGTCCTGGACCCCAGAAGTCTAAAGCAGTATCACCAAGATTGTCTTACAGGGCAGGCTGCTTAACAGGAACCTGCTCATCTAGCTCTAGGCCTCCCTCTCAGTCTCCAGCTGCTCATCTATCCCCAAATTTGGAGGATGTGATTTTATATCCCTGTGCTGCATGGGAGAGTTTGGGGGATATGGGGTGGGAGAACAGGCACCACCACAATCAAACTTGGCCTTGTTTTTACATACCCACTACTTTCCAGAATAGATATGTCTAGCCCTCTGTACCTGAGCACTTGAAATATAAGGAAGTTTAAGAAATGTTCTGTTCACACATTTCAGGCTGACCAAAGGAACAAAGAAAAGGAGGAAATGTGCAGACCCCTTTCCCTGCTCTACACTTGTTCTTATCCAAGTGGTAATTAAATAGGACAGGCTCTGTCCCTTTGTGGTGTGCCCTTTCAGAAGGGTATGAGATAGGAAGCCACTGTCCTGCTCTGGCCAGGCTCTTTAGCATAGCCAAGAGTTTGAGTGTTTGGTGCTGGGACCTGGATGGCTCCTTTTTCCAACCCTCCTCCTTTCTACCCGCTGTGAGTTTGGATAGAGAACAGTCACAATAGTTGAAAGACTGGGTGAGTTCTTGGGTGGAGGACATTTCTCTGCAGACTCCTTTTACCTTGCCCCATTTTACAAATAAAGCACTGAGGAAAAGGGTTGTAGAGGAGGAGCCATCTGCCATGACACTGAGTGGCCTGGCCGCACTACTGACAGAGATCATGGGATGCAGGGTGTTTCTGAGCATGGGGAATCTCACATGAGCCCCCCATACACACACACACACAGGCAGACCCTTCCTATCACGACCAAGGGCATTTAGTTTTGCCTTATAAATTTCTGAGCTGATTTTCAACTAAAGACATCTCTCAAAGAGAATTATGCCATCTTTTAAAGATTATAAATTACTGAAAATGGTAAATGTAGAACAGATTACTATGACTTTTACTTAATATTTTACTGAAGATTAATTTTAAGTGATGCAGAAGATAGAGGATATGGTGGTAGCCAGTTTATTATTACAGTTGTTGCCACACAAAGTACAGATCACATTTTCAAGTTCATCAGAGCTCTTCTAGTGTGAGAAAGGCACTGTTTTCCATGGCACATGCATGGATTACTTTCTGGTGGAACGGGTTTTCACAGCACTACAGAAACCTGCCAAACCTGTTTGACCTAAGACTTCACAGCACGCCCACAGTACTGCGTGACCACTCCATTTCTAGCCCTCACAATGATTTACTAAAACTGTTGCAGCTGGCAGGGGAGGAGAAATACAAGACGAGGAGAGGAAATGAAAGAGATTTTTATCTGAGAAATCCCTCCCCTCCCCCTTCCCCTGAAGCATCTTTGTTGTTGTTCAGTCGCACAGTCAAGTCCGACTCATCTTACACTTAGGATAAAAAATGCCCACACTTTTCTGTAACAGAAGAAGGCCCACCAGTTTTCCATGTCCCAGGCCTAAGCACATATCTCTGTTAGGATCTGCTGCTTTCCATCAGTCTTTTTCAGTCTTTTATCATCTCTTCAAATTGCCTTTCAGCCAATTAATGTTCATTTGCATACTATGAGAGCAATCCCAAATTAATTTTCACTTGCATGCTATGAGAGTAATCCCGAAGCCCGCCTACTCAGAATCTGGCTCAGGTCTATTCAGTGGGCCTTACTCCTGGAAAAGTGTTCTTAGACTTGTATGGTTTGTCTCCCACCCTTCCCCCACCCCCATCCAGAAAGCCTGTCAGAGAGTGATCTGGAAGTCCGATGTGAAGCTGACACACTCGGTGATGGGAATTACACGTGGCAGCTGAACTGTTCTGCAGGCAGGTGGGGAGATGGAGTGAACTATAGCTGGACCTCACCAAGCAAGGATGGAAAGATCTCCTCACAGGTTGTTCAGAGGCATTTTCAAGATGGTGATGCAAACTACACCTGCACAGCAGAGAATCCTGTCAGCAAGGCCTCCAGGACAGTCTCCATCAAGGAGGCCTGTAAAGGTAATTACCCACTCCTTCCTTGCTGAGTGAGTCGATATTTTTACACAAACTTCTGAATGAATGAAATTGCTCCTCAATGAAATTGCTGAGCAGTCAGGTTAGAACCGGTAAAAGGAAGTACTTCTTCACCCCAAGAGTGATTAACACATGGAATTTACTGCCTCAGGAGGTGGTGGCGGCTACAAGCATGGCCGGCTTCAAGAGGGAATTGGATAAACATATGGAGGACCATCAGTGGCTATTAGCCACAAGGTATAGATAGGAACTCTGGGGCAAGTGATGCTCTGTATTATTGGTGCTCGGAGGAGGCAACAGCGGGAGGGTTTCTAGTGTCCTGGCCCCACTGCAGGACCTCCTGATGGCACCTGGTATTTTTGGCCCCTGTGTGACAGGGTGTTGGACTAGATGCCTGATCCAACATTGGCTTGTCTTATGTTCTTAACTACGACATAACTATTTTTCAGTTTTTCTAATGACACATAATTATGGATGTTCAGTGTGGAAATGTACCTTCATTTTAGGGCTGCCAGATCTGGATTGGGAAATTCCTGGAGAATTGGGGGGTAGAGCCTGGAGAAGGTGGGGTTTGGGGAGGGGAGAGACATTAACAGGGTATAAAACCACTGAGTCCACCATTGAAAGCAACTATTTTCTCCAGGGATATTGATCGTGGCTGACAGTGGAGATCAATTGTAACAGCAGGAGATCTCCAGGTACTGCCTGGAGTTTGGTAAGCCTACTTCATTTCCAAATGAATGACAAAAAAGTGAAAATCTCCATTCATTAGGTAGTAAAAATTGATGAGGATAGCAACAAACAAAAATGGCATTAGTTTCAGTCATTTCCTTTTGCCCAGCAATCTGGTAAGAATGTTTAAGGAGGTCACAAGGAGCAGGAAGAGATTAAACTGACACTGAAGCTTTCTAGTCATCAACAGGACACATGGACCAGGACGCATGGAGCAGGGTTTGTTACCGAGTGGGAACTCGTGGACCTTGAGTTCGCGGGGACAAGGCTGATGCTCAAGCCCGGCGTGTGTCATTGTGTGTGTCATTGTGTCCTGGAAGAGCGAAGGGGAGATCTACTGTGGGAGCCTTCCAGCATTAGGACGAAAATTTGTGACTGTGGGAGCCCTCTAGCGTCTGAAATTCAGACTTCCATCGGTGCGAAGAGCCTGGTTAGTCTGCCTGGCACTCAGGAACACCGTGGAACCAGTGCTGGGAGTGTATACTGTGGATCTGCTGGAGGGAGAAGGGTGGAGTGCTGCTATGTGGATGTATGGTGACTGAATGGAGTGTCAGGTGTGACTGTTGGGGCTTAGTTAGTGGTTAGGTTAGTACCCCTGACATGATCAGTAGGAAATTTTGTATTTTTGTATTTTATGCATAGATAGTACTTAGTGGTATTAGCAGGGAGTTGTGAGCTTACCATTGGTCGGCGGCCTGAAGCTTTGCGGAGCCCGCCAGTGACGAATGAATGGGCAACAAATTCCAGTGCTCTTGGGGAAAGGGAAGTATGGCGGTGGGTCTGGGCAAGGTGTGGAGTGAAGGACACGGAGAAATAGAGAGGCTCAGCACCCTTCCAGCCTTCGACCCATCCCGAGGGTGGCCGGCAGTGGGGCCAGGATTATGGACCCTCCTCCGTCATTGGTGTTGTGTAATGCCAGGTCCATTAACAACAAAGCTGAAGTCTTGCGGGACTTTGTGCAAGAACAACAAGTGGACCTGGCGTGTGTGACCGAGACCTGGGTGCAAGAGGGTGAGACAGTTGCGCTCGCACAACTCGCCCCCCCAGGGTTCTCGGTCCTCCACCAATCACGGACTAGTGGGCGGGGGGGAGGAGTGGCGCTCTTCATTCGGGAGGCTTACTCCGTCAGGGCGCTTCCGTGGGTAGAGATCACGGGCATAGAGTGTGTCGGAGGCCGAGGAGAGTTTGGCTATTTGGTTGGTGTACCGACTACCTAACGCACCGGCCAAGAGTCTGCCATCCCTGCTGGAGGCCGTATCAGGCTGGGCGCTGGAGCACCCTACGCTACTTGTCTTGGGTGACTTCAACGTCCATGCCGAGGACGCGACCTCCAGCCGGGCTGTGGATCTAGTGTCGTCCATGGTGGCACTGGGACTCTCCCAGTTCGTTTCGGCTCCCACGCACCGGGCCGGACACACGCTCAATCTGATCTTTGCAGCGGGAGTGACGGTAGACCGGATCACTGCTTTGGCAGTGCCATGGTCAGACCACCATGCCCTGAAGGCCCGTCTGAATGTCCCACCCTGACCCTGTTTAGGTGGTGAGCTGATTTTGGCTCGCCCGCGCAGCCAAATGGACCCTATGCGGCTCCAGATGGCTCTGCGGGATCCAAGGCCCCCTGGTGGCTCGTTAGATGAGCTGGTGGAGGACTGGAATGGCCGTCTCTCCTCAGCTATTGACGAGATCGCTCCCAGGCGCCCTCTCCGTACCCGCGATAGGCGAGTGCCCTGGTATACCCAGGAGCTGCGCTCGCTGAAACGAGAACTGAGACGGCTAGAGAGACGGTGGCGCCGTGCTCGCGACGAAGTGTCACGAACATCCTATAGGACGTTTATGAGATCCTATGTGATGGCGGTCAGGGCAGCAAAGAAGGACTTATATGCGGCCTCGATTGCATCTGCTGGCTCATGCCCAGCCCAATTATTTAGTGTGATTTGGTCTTTGACAGCTCTGCCTCAGAGCAGGCAAAATGCTAAGGAATTGGATATTGGCTGTGAGGCTTTTGCGAGCTACTTTGCAGATAAAGTCTTGGCACTCCGCCGCGACCTCCCCGCCACGATTGATACAGTTAGGGAACTTGAGGCCCCTTGCGCGTCTTTGGAGCTGGGTTTAGTATGTTTTGGCCCACTCAGTCTGGAGGAAGCTGACAGGTTGTTCGTATCTGTGCGCCCTACCACATGCGACCTTGATCCATGCCCCTCTTGGCTGGTGAAAGCAGGTCACAAGGGGTTTTGAGGTGCTCTACGGGAGATTGTCAACAAGTCCCTCATTGAGGGACAGTTCCCGGGAGCACTCAAGGAAGCGATGGTCCGCCCTCTCTTGAAAAAACCATCTCTGGACCTGGCCAAATTGGCCAACTATCGGCCGGTTTCCAACTTGCCTTATTTAGGCAAGCTTATTGAGAGGGCAGTGGCATCACAGCTTCAGGGCTATCTGGATGAGGCTTCCATCCTCGATCCCTTCCAGTCCAGTTTCCGCCTGGGCCATGGGACAGAGCTGGCACTGGTCGCTCTGACTGATGATCTCTGTAGGCACCTGGATCGAGGCGGCATGGCGGCACTGGTGTTGTTAGATCTGTCGGCTGCCTTCGATATGGTCGACCACCAGTTGCTGACCCGCCCGCCTCGCCGACGCGGGGATTCAGGGGCTTGCCTTGCAATGGCTTACCTCTTTTCTCCAAGGTTGGGGACAGAGGGTGGCGATGGGGGGCAGCGATCCTGAAGGTACCCCCTTGAGTGTGGTGTGCCCCAGGGAGCCGTACTGTCCCCGATATTGTTTAACATCTACATGCGCCCCCTTGCCCAGATTGCCTGGAGGTGTGGGCTTGGGTGTCATCAATATGCTGATGATACCCAGCTCTATCTGATGTTGGACGGCCAGTCGTACTCTGGTCCTGATGACCTTTTGCGGGTGTTGCAAGCTGTGGCTGGCTGGCTCAGACTGAGTCGGCTGAAATTAAACCCGGCAAAGACGGAGGTCCTGGGCTAAAAGATATGACGCCGGAAGATGAGCCCCTCAGGTCGGAAGGTGTCCAATATGCTACTGGGGAAGAGCAGAGGGCAAGTACGAGTAACCCCAGAAAGAGTGAAGCGGCTGGGCCAAAGCCGAAAGGACGCTCAGTTGTGGATGTGTCTGACAGTGAAAGGAAAGTCCGATGCTGCAGAGAACAATACTGCATAGGAACCTGGAATGTAAGATCTATGAATCAAGGTAAGCTTGACGTGGTTAAAAATGAGATGGCAAGAATGAGCATCGACATCTTGGGAATCAGTGAACTAAAGTGGACAGGAATGGGCGAATTTAACTCAGAAGACCATTATATCTACTACTGTGGCCAGGAATCCCGTAGAAAAAATGGTGTGGCCTTTAGAGTCAACAAGAGAGTGAGAAACGCAGTATTGGGATACAATCTCAAAAATGACAGGATGATCTCGGTCCAAATCCAAGGCAAACCATTCAGCATCACAGTAATCCAAGTCTATGCCCCAACCACTGCTGCAGAAGAGGCTGAAGTGGACCAGTTCTATGAAGACCTACAACAGCTCATAGAACTAACACCAAAAAATGATGTCCTCATCATCATAGGGGACTGGAATGCTAAAGTAGGAAATCAAAAGGTAACTGGAATAACAGACAAGTTTGGCCTTGGAGAACAAAATGAAGCAGGGCAAAGGCTAACAGAGTTTTGTCAAGAGAACACGCTGGTCATAGCGAACACCCTTTTCCAACAACCTAAGAGGCGTCTCTACACATGGACATCACCAGATGGGCAACACCAAAATCAGATTGACTATATAATTTGCAGTCAAAGATGGAGAAGCTCTATCCAGTCAGTAAAAACAAGACCTGGAGCTGACTGTGGCTCAGATCATGAGCTACTCATTGCAAAATTCAGACTTAAATTGAAGAAAGTTGGGAAAACCACTAGGCCATTCAGATTTGACCTAGATCGCATCCCCGATGAATATACAGTAGAGGTGAAGAATAGGTTTAAGGGACTAGATTTGATAGACAGAGTGCCTGAAGAACTATGGACAGAGGTCCGTGACGTTGTAAAGGAGGCAGCAACCACTGCCATCCCAAAGAAAAAGAAATGCAAGAAAGCAAAGTGGCTGTCTGATGAGGCTTTACACATAGCAGAGGAAAGAAGGAAAGCTAAAGGCAACGGTGAAAAGGAAAGATTTGCCCAACTGAATGCAGATTTCCAGAGAACAGCAAGGAGAGATAAGGAGGCTTTCCTGAATGAACAATGCAAAGTAATAGAGGAAAACAATAGATTGGGAAGGACTAGAGATCTGTTCAAGAAAATTGGAGAAATCAAGGGAACGTTCCATGCAAAGCTGGCCATGATAAAGGACAAAAATGGTAGGGACCTAACAGAAGCAGAAGAGATTAGGAAAAGATGGCAAGAATACACAGAAGAATTATACAAGAAGGACCTCGATGTCCTTGACAACCAGGACGGTATAATCACTGACCTCGAGCCAGACATCCTGGAAAGAGAAATTAAATGGGCCTTAGAAAGCATTACTAACAACAAAGCTAGTGGGGGTGATGGTATCCCAGCTGAGCTATTCAAAGTCTTAAAAGAAGATGCAGTTAAAGTGCTGCACTCAATTTGCCAACAAATTTGGAAAACACAACAGTGGCCACAGGATTGGAAAAGGTCAGTTTACATTCCAATCCCAAAGAAGGGCAATGTCAAGGAATGTTCAAACTATCGCACAATTGCACTCATTTCACATGCTAGCAAGGTCATGCTCAAGATCCTACAAGCTAGGCTCCAACAGTACGTGGATAGAGAACTGCCAGAAGTACAATCTGGGTTTCGAAGAGGTAGAGGAACTAGAGATCAAATTGCCAACATTCGCTGGATTATGGAGAAAGCAAGAGAGTACCAGAAAAACATCTACTTCTGCTTCATTGACTATGCTAAAGCCTTTGATTGTGTGGATCACAATAAATTATGGCAGATTCTTAAAGAGATGGGAGTACCAGACCACCTCACATGTCTCCTGAGAAACCTATATAAGGGTCAAGAAGCAACAGTTAGAACCGGATATGGAACAACTGATTGGTTTAGCATAGGAAAAGGAGTACGACAAGGATGTATATTGTCACCTTGCTTATTTAATTTATATGCAGAGTACATCATGCGAAATGCTGGCCTGGATGAATCACAAGCTGGAGTTAAGATTGCTGGGGAAAAGATCAATAACCTCAGACATGCAGACGATACCACTTTGATGGCAGAAAGTGAAGAGGACCTCAAGAGCCTCTTGCTCAGGGTGAAAGAGGAGAGCGCAAAAGTGGGCTTGAAGTTCAACATCAAAAAAACTAAGATCATGGCATCTGGCCCCATCACTCCTTGGCAAATAGAAGGGGAAGTCGTAGAAGTAGTGACAGACTTCACGTTCCTGGGATCCCAGATCATGGCAGATGGTGACTGCAGCCATGAAATTAAAAGACGCCTGCTCCTTGGGAGGAAAGCGATGGCAAACCTAAACAGCATGATAAAAAGCAGAGACATCACCCTGCCAACAAAAGTCCGCATGGTCAAAGCAATGGTATTCCCCATAGTAATGTATGGCTGTGAGAGTTGGACTATAAGGAAGGCCGAGCACCGAAGAATAGATTCTTTTGAACTATGGTGCTGGAGAAGACTCTTGAGAGTCCCTTGGACTGCAAGGAGATCAAATCATTCAATCCTAAAAGAAATCAACCCTGACTGTTCCCTGGAAGGCCAGATCCTGAAGTTGAAGCTCAAATACTTTGGCCACCAAATGAGAAGGGAGCATTCACTGGAGAAGATCCTGATGCTGGGAAAGATTGAAGGTCAAAGAAGGGGACGGCAAAGGATGAGATGGTTAGACAGTGTCATCGATGCGACGAACATGAAATTGAGCAAACTTCAGAGGACAGCGGAAGACAGGAGGGCCTGGCGTAATCTGGTCCATGGGGTCGCGAAGGGTCGGACTCGACTGTGCGACTGAACAACAACATTCCCACTGAAATGGATGAAAACAAATATAAATATAATGCTGGTTAAAAATAAGGGTTAACTTTTTAAAATACATACATTAAGATTATACATTAGTCTTCAGTAATCTTGTATAATGGGGGGAATGATTTGATGCATATGGGTTTGCCTATTTCTTATTCATTATTGGCATCAAATTCAAAACAAAATTAGAGCCAGTTTGGTGTAATGGTTAAGTGCACGGACTCTAATCTGGGAGAACTGGGTTTGATCCCCCACGCCTCCACTTGCACCTGCTGGATGACCTTGGGCAAGCCATAGTTCTGATAAGAGCTGTCCTTAAAAAAGAGCAGTTTCTGTCAAGAGCTCTCTCAGCCCCACCCACCTTACAGGGTGTCTGTTGTGGGGAGGGGCAGGGAAGGGAGTTTGTAAGCCGCTCTGAGACTCCCTTGGGTAGTGAAGGACAGGGTATAAATCCAATCTCTTCTTCTTCTAGATTCAGGTGGGGTAGCCATGTTGGTCTGAAGCAGCAGAACAATGTTTGAGTCCAATGGCACCTTTAAGACCAACAAGGGTATAACCTTTCATTTTCTTCACTTCTTCACGGGGCTTTTTGTTTTTGTTTTTGAAAAAGAGGTGCTGGAACTCTCAATAGGGAAATTAAGGCCCCGTTCACACAGAGCATTTGCCCCACTGAAGGCACGGTAGCCCTGCGGACTTTCCGTGTGTGATCATACAAGCACATCTGGGAGGCATAGCACTCCCGTGACCAACCTGCGGCTTCCCATGGAAAACGCGGAGTAAAAAACTACTAGGGTTGAAGTACTAGTTTCCGGAAACCCCGGGGCAAAGGCCGGTGTCTGATCGCTGGAGCACCAGTATCCCACGGCTTCTGGCGCCGGCCCATGTCCCGGGGTTTCCGGATGTTGTAAGTTTCCATGGGATGTGCACCAATGCTGAATGAGGCATGCGTATATGCAAGACACTGGCAGTGGTCCGCCCCCCACCCAACAGCACATGCGTCCTTTGCTACAGCACAGCTTGCTGCTCTGCTGCGCTGCTTTTTTGTCGCGCTGTAGCAGCGCTGTGTGATCGGCAATCGGCGCCGGAGCGTGGCAACCCGGTGGCCCGTGTGATCGGGCTACCGCGCCTTATTTTGCTCCAGGGTGAACTGCCACGCCTCCCCCCTGCATTTTCTGGCCCATATGACCGAGGCCTAGGTTTTCAATCTGCATACTGAAAGCTCATGAACTTTTAAACATTTTAAAAAGAATTTTGTCAAAGAGGTTCCGGAACTCTGTTCCAGCGTGTTTCCCCAGAAAAAAGCCCTGAGTCTTCAGAATCTGAAGAAGGGTGCATGCACACAAAAGCTGACACTGAAAATAAAACTTTGCTGGTCTTAAAGGTTCTACTGGACTCAAAACATAAGTAGGGAGATGATGAGAGCTGAAATAGTCTTTCATTCTCTTGTGACATTATTAGGACAGGAACTGGGCATTCAAAAAAGAAGAAAGAAGAGTTATTTATCAACCATATTGGCACCATGGTCTTGAGTAAATTCCTATGCCAACTGTTCTTTGCTACTTAGTACATTGAATAAAGTGACTCATTGCTATCTGAAGAACATTTTCCTGGGAGTAAGCCCCATCGAGAAGTCTACAGTAGGATTCCGAGTAGACCTGCTTAGGATTGCATTGATAATCGACAATAACAATAATAATTTTAATTGTATTAACAATTTGTTCCTGCTTAAGTTGAAATACCTCATCTCAGTGCTGTTTTCTCCTACCAGATTTTTGTGTGTGACAGAAAGTAATTTTTTTAAAAATAAAAGGGAATCAAAATGGACGGTTGTAATAACCAAGACAACAAACACTCATTAAGCCACTGCAAAACCGCACACCCTTCTTCATTCTGAGGAGGAACTGGCTGGAGGCGCGCAGTAGGCCTGAAGATGGTAGAATATCCTTAGTGGTTTGCCAAACAGGAAGTTTCAATTTTTTTGTAATTTGTAATTTATTTTTTATTCTTTTATATCCCTTCATAACAATTCTACAAAACCAGTAAATAAGAAGCCATATACACCATTAACAAGGCAAGTTTCATTTTGAAAGAAGTTTCAGACCCTGTAACCAGCCCCAAAGGAGAAGAAATTCTATACTAATAAGAGCTGAATTCTGTGACTGACATAAATTACACATTGCTTATATTAACTTTGCCGTGACCTGGATGGCTCGGACTAGCCCACTGTCATGAGATCTCAGCAGCGAAGCAGGGTCAACCCTGATTAGTACTTGGATGGGAGATTGCTATGGACAGGCAGGCAACGGCAAACCACCTCTGAATGTCTCCTGCCTTGAAAACCTTATGGGGTTGTCATAACTCGGCAGCAGCTTGACTGTACTTTCCAACACCATATTAATGTAATTTCTGCGGCCAGTCCCCAGGACTGCCAAGGAGCTTCACCTTGCACTGAAACCATAATCCCCTGACCATTAGAAATGTTACTCAGTTCATTGGTTGGTGTCTTGGATTTCAGCAGGCACTGTGAGACTCCCCTGTCCCCCGGGCGGATTCCTCACCCTCCATCTTTCCCCCAGACAATAAGGGGTGAGGAGGAGGCCTTCGCTCTGACCTCAGAGTGAGGCAGGAGAGGGGGTTCTGGCACCCTGGCCCTCTTCCTTCCCTGGACTGGCTCACTCTGACCTTCTCTCCCACCTTCTGAGAGCTCAGTCCCTTTCTACCTCCCTGGCTGGATGGGGTGCCTTCCTTTTAATGGGGTTCCCTGTCCCCAACTTCCACCTAGCCTAGGTCCAATCGCCTTCTAGCCACTCCACCCAGGAGTTATATAAGGAAAGGGAAACCTTCCCTGCCTCTTCCCCTGCTGCCTGATTCCCTGCCCCGCTCCTTCTCCTTGCTACTCAAGGCTGCCTCTTACCCTCTCCCATCTTGGCCTTCCCCAAGTTCAGGCTCGGCCTTGTCTTCTGATCATGCCCCTTTCTGTTACTGCTTGGCTCTTGGTCTTGTTCTCAGGTAGGGATGCCAGACCCCCAGTGGGGGTGGGGGTCTCCTGCTGGCAGGCCCTACTTCTCTGCCGCTGGCCAGTTGGCTGGTGGGGGAGGAATTACCCCTCCCCTCAAAGGGAGGACACCAGAAATTAAAGTGATGTGCCTACATGACTGGAAATGACATATGCATGTTGAGGGTGACACTCTTGTTTTGGGGGGAAACTCTATGATGGAAATTAATTCTACCATAGAGTTTTTGCCCCCAAACCAGATCATCCCCCCATTCTGGGTCATGTAAGCACATTGCTGAAATGCCGGGCATTCCTCCCTGCTCTTGGTAAATGCACCCCCATCTCCCACCAGCTGCTTGGAGGGACCTGGCAACCCTACTCCCGGCTCTCCTTGCAGGGGTGATTCAGACCCCCGGCCATCTAAGGTTTTGACAGTCAGCATCAAGTTGAAGCCATGTGTGAGATCCTGACAGGTGCCCACAATTGTCCCATTAAAGACTAGTCTTTTATATTTAAGAAATAAAGGAGTCACCCAAGATACAGGATACTGCCACTCACAGATTCTGCATGTGTGGTATATATATTATCACAGAATACAACCACATCATTATTACACCTGAGCAGACTGAGGGTCCAGGAACTTGATTTGCTCTTGTGTTTTTTACCAGCACCTGAATAAATAGAAATCAGCAGATGGAACTATTTCATCATGGCTTGCATGGAAGTCAAGACCTTCACTTGCTTATGTCTGCAGATCAAGCAGCTTTTAATGCTACAGCTACAGCAAACAGCTGAAATTTTAAATGCAATTATGCTGCTGATGTGAATTAAAAAACCTAGGCATCAAGTTATGTATGATATGGTTCGATAAGGAACTGAGAGTTTAAAGAGAAGTGAAATTATGTATTGTTTACTAGACTGTTGATAACTAGATTGTTGGGAAAAAGAACTCGTCAATGGGAAGTCATAAATTACTCCTTGTTATATAACTTGTTTTAGAGACAACTATTTTTTAATACCTCTCTGTGTGTCAAGTCGCAGCTGACCTATGGCGACCCCAGTGAGGGGCTTTCACGGCAAGTGAGAAGCAGAGGTGGTTTGCCATGGACTTCCTCTGCAAAGCCTTCCTTGGTGGTCTCCCTTCCAAGTATTGACCCTGCTTAGCTTCTGAGCTCTGATGAGATTGGGCTATATCATGCCCCCTTCCCATCTCCTTAATACCTAGAGAAGTCAAAATACAGTAGGTTGGTAAATTGCCTCTTCATTTTAATTGTATGAACAATTTATCCCTTGTTAGGCTTCTATTTCTCAACACAGTATATGTACACTGCATGTAGAAATGCAATACACATTGCATAGTGATGCATTAAGGTGCAGTTTTTATCAAGAAGAGCTATGCAATGAATGTTAAGGAAAACATCACCACAGAGCCCGTTTTAGAAACATATTTAGCAAGCTAGTCATTAATTCAGTAACTCACATTATATTATTTCTCTTTTAAAGGTAACGCCATGGACTTCGGGAATGGGCAACTTCCATATGAGTTTCCGGGAGTTACAATTGCAGCAGTGATGATTGTTGTGAAAGTGATTGTCAATATTGTGTTTGTTGTTTCTGTGAAGTGTTTTTCTGGCACCAAGCCAAGAGACACCCCGAGAAGAAGGGGCGAGAGTCTGGCATTTGGTAGGAGCAGAAGGTGAGAGAGCTTCAACTGATCTGTCCTCATTTCCTTCAAGCCCACCTTCTCCCAACCTTCAAGTCGCCTTTTTGAATGGTCTTTGAAAGGACCATTCAGCTTCTGTCCTTTTGGCCCCAAACATAGTTTCTCCAATTGCAGTTTTTAAGTTTTGCCCGAACGTGTTCTTATAATTCTAGTAAAACTGAAACTGTAGATTTGGGGCTATATATTCATCTTTGCTGATTCTGAAGACCAAAGAAACTTTTTGCAAACCATTTTTCCCAAGACTGGTTATACTTGAGACTTTTAAAACTGATTTCATAGGTTTTCCTTTGATGTTACAGTATGTTTCTGTAATATCTTTATTTAGCAAAGTTTGTTGGCACATTCTTTGTCGAAGGTTGAAGACAACTGTTGGGTTCAGAATCTTGTTATTCGATTACTACCCAATGCTAGGCTGAGTATACATACCACATCTATTCTGCAGTCGCTCCACTGGTTATTGATTGGTTTCCAGGTTCAATTCAAGGAACAGGCTATTACCTATAAAGCCCTTCTGGTCTTGGCACCATATATAAGCAGGACTACCTCTCCTGCTATGGTCCGCTGCAGCAGCTTTGCTCAGCTGAGCGAAGGATGCTGTGACTTTCCATGACCATCTTCAACAGCCAAGCTTAGCATCTTTGAAGATGTCAGTCAGATTTGGGCTAATCATTCTGCCTGTTTGGTTCATGCCAAACAGCTGTCAACATCTTCTGAATAATTTCGCATAGGTTTTTCCATGACTGCACATGCACAATGACATTGCCAGTTCAAACCTATCAGCAGCTATTACTGTCACAAGGGACTTCTTAGATGAGTACCGAAAGGTTAGATTTTATTGAAACTCAGCATTTATACACGACTGATTCATATGATTTGTGACTGATTTCTGTCGCTGAGTCAAACAATGGCCTGCTGAGCGGAGCAGTCACACAGCAAGGACAGGGAGGTGATAGTAGAACTCTACTGGGCTCTGTGAGAACCCCCTTGAGGGGAGGGGCCGTGGCTCAGTGATAGAGCCTCTGCTTGGCATGCAGAAGG
Source organism: Gekko gecko (assembly GCA_029375565.1). Lineage (NCBI taxonomy): Eukaryota > Metazoa > Chordata > Lepidosauria > Squamata > Gekkonidae > Gekko > Gekko gecko. The sequence goes on along the minus strand of JAPDNY010000116.1, from coordinate 101,502 downwards.
TCCCCAGGTTCAATCCCCAGCATCTCCAGTTAAAAGGAACAGGCAGTGGATGATGTGAAAGACAGCTCTGGCTGAGATCCTGGATAGCTGCTGCCAGTCTGAGTGGACAATACTGACCTTGATAATCCAATGGTCTGAATCAGTATAAGGCAGCTTCATGTGTCCATGCTGGAAAAGCCAAGGCCAGGAAGTCTCACACACTTCTATTCCTCCACAGAATGTGTAAAACGGAATAGTTCAGGAACCCATTTTTATAAAGGGAAAAGGATGTAGCAAACAGAATTATTCAGGAGGAAGTCTAAAAAGAGAATAGGGTTGTAGCCTATTGCACAGGTTTATTGTATGGATCACCTGGCATATATTGTGTATTGTATCTTATCTTCTACCTTTGAAACACAATTCCTGCATTATGGTATGTTACGTCTTATGCTGTTCTTGTGATGTTTCTAATGTCTGTATTCTTCCTTGAATCTTGAAAGTAAATAAAGCCCGAAGTCTCACAGCATCAGAAGATCCTTTCTGAATAGTAATGCTCCAGCTCTGGAGCTTTGGCATGAAGAACAACTGCATGAGGGTTTCTAACTGGCTCCCATGCAAACGACAGATGTTCTATACCCCACTTTACTTAGAAAAGGATTTTTGATTGAAGCTGTTTCTAGGTGAAATGGAAGGGTTTTTGGCTGGAGCTGTTTCCAGGCACGGTGGAAGGATTTTTGGCTGGAGTTGTTTCCAGGTAAGATGGAAGTCTGCCTGGATGTTTCAAAGACCTCTTTAGGACACATGGGGGACTCAGTCCATTTGCTGCTTTGTCAGGAAGGACACAGTCATTAAGATGAACTTGAGGAAAAGGCTTCACAAGTCCCTGTTTTATGCCTTCATGGGAGCTTGGAAATTCTGCAGCTGTCCCAGGTCTCCGCCCAACAAGACCGCTACGTAACCTACTTCTCTCTGGGTATTTCTGCTGCCACCAACCAGTCTTAAAGAGTATCTCCTGCTAAAGGGCTAGCACTGTAGCATTCTTTACTGTTGCCATTTAAACACTCTACTCCACTACTGTATCTCCCCTTCTGGTCTTGTGGGGACTAGTACATCCTGGAAGGACAAAGAGATCACCTGGAGATTTCAGGGTGGTGCTTGAGGAGGGCAGGGTTTCGGGAGGGGAGGGGAGGGGACTCAAGTGCTTGAGGAGGGCAGGGGACTCGGTGGGATGTAATGCCATAGGGCTCACACTCTGAAGTGGCCATTTCCTCCAGGCAAACTGATCTCCGTCGTCTGGATATCAGTTGTAATTCCATAAACCTGGAGGTTGGCATCTCTGTCTGAAACTCAGTGCTAGGAGGAAACATCAGGAAGAGACCTTGGCCTCTATGAGCTGCTTGTTGGCCCTTCAGAATGCCAGGTTATATGGACCACTGGTCCAATCCATTAGGGGTCTTCTTATGTTCTTCGGATGCTCCCCTAGTCCTGAATCTAAGCACTGTGATGTGGGGGGAGGGGAATTTTGCCTCCTCCTCTTTGTGCCATTTGGGAGAGATGGAGGAGGGCACTGGGTCAGACAACATGCAATGCACACACTACTTTTACCCACCTATTCCTTTCCAGGATACTTTCAGTTGCTAATCTAAGAGATTTGCCCCCTTCACACCTGAAAGACTGCTTGAAGCAGTGATACTCATTCAGTGAAATGGGAGCCACCTGTGGTTCTTTGACATGTCATCTGTGACCCTTCGGACCACATCTCACCCATGCAGCACCTGCCCTGTGTGGCGCCTGGTGGGGCTTGGGATTGACAGGTGGTTCAAATCATGAAACAACAACTGCCAGAGGAACTGGAGGATGGGTAAGCAGTGAGCCTCCCTGACATGTGGGCTGCGAGCAAGACATGGAAGTTAAGGGAGCTCTCTAGAAATTGGGACAATTACCTCATTAATATTGACCCAAGATAAAACTAATAGTTTTCTTTTTAAAATACAGCTTATCCACAATGATTATATCAAGGTTGTGATGATGTAGTCATGGCCGGATCGCCCATTGGGCAAACTAGGCGCTCGCCTAGGGCGCCCCCGGCCTCAGGGGTGCCAAAAGGGGAGCCCCTGGGAAAGCCGGCGCTGGGAGGGAGGGGGAGGTGGCGGCGGCTAGACTCCCCCACCCCTTCCCACTTTCCCAGGGACCCCGCAGCCGCGGAGCCCCCGGGAAAACTGGCACTGGGAGGGAGGGGGCGGTGGTGGCGGCTAGACCCCCTGCCCCCTTCCCACTTTCCCGGGGACCCTGCAGCCGCGGAGCCCCCAGGAAAGCTGGCTCTGGGAGGGAGGGGGCGGCCAGGGGCGGCTCCAGGTGTCTGGGCGCCCTAGGCAGGACAGCCTGGGGTGCCCCCACTGGGGATGCCAACCTCCCAGTGGGACCTGGAGACCGGGGGCAGAGCGCTGGCTTTCCCGGGGGCTCCATGGCTGCAGGGTCCTCGGGAAAGCCAGGGAAGGGGGCGGGGGGGTCTAGCCGCCACCCCATCCCTCCCAGAGCCGGCTTTCCCAGGGGCTCCACGGCTGCGGGGTCCCCGGGAGAGCGGGAAGGGGGCGGGGGGGTCTAGCCGCTGCCACCACCCCCTCCCTCCCAGCGCCGGCTTTCCCGGGGGCTCCGCGTCTGCAGGGTCCCCGGGAAAGCGGGAAGGGGCCGAGGGATCTAGCCACCGCCACCGCCCCCTCCCTCCCAGAGCTGGCTTTCCCAGGGGCTCCGCGGCTGCGGGGTCCACAGGAAAGCGGGAAGGGGGCGGGGGGGTGTCTAGCCGCTGCCACCGCCCCCTCCCTCCCAGCGACAGCTTTCCCAGGGGCTCTGAGGCTGCAGGGCCCCCAAGAAAGCCGGGAAGGGGGTGGGGATCTAGCGGCGGCGGCGACAGCGGGCGCCCGGTTAGGGTGGTGGGGGGGTGCTTTTGGGGTGGGGAGTGGGGCGCCATTTGGCGCCCCTGAGGCCGGGGGCGCCCTAGGCAAGCGCCTAGTTCACCCAACCTTTTTCTGTTGGGGGCTGGCATACAAGGGCTGGTAAAGGTTCAACAGCAGCAGGGAGAGACAGGCCTACATGCTCAGAGTTACTGTTTGTACTATAATTATAGATCTGATAGTTATTTCTCGTCTTATATATGTGTTTCATGAGGTGGAGAACAGGGCATATGAGAGTCATGTAGCTCCTTTTGTTGATGGTCATTGCAAATTTTGACTCTTTTGTAAGCTGCAGAGTGAGTACCATAGCATAAAACACAACAGACTGTGTCTATCTAACCACCGGCTTAGAAATGCCTCATCTGGGCTGTCACTGTGAACGCTGGATAATTTTGACACAAATCTTTGCAGAGCACTCGGGGAAGGGGTATTTTGACTCTGCCAGAACGAAGCAGAGCAAAGTGAATGATTATGTGGAGGGAATTTCAGAGCCAAGTCACCACCACAAAGAAAGCCTGGTCCCTGTTAGCTACCCGCAGTGCTTCAGATATGGGGGCACACAAAGCAAGGCGTCTGGTGCTGAAATTCACAACAGGCAGGTTTGTATGGGAGTGAGTAGCTCTAGTACTTGTCCAAGGTAGAGAATCCCTTGAGAATTCCATTCTAAGGGCCAGTTCGCCCAACCTTTTTCTGTTGGGGGCTGGCATCTTGAGGGGGTGAGTGGTCTAGAAAATTCTCCTCCACCTGCTGACCCTGGTCATAAATAGAGTACAATATTTTACGTTTTGGTATTAAAATAATGTTTTGTGTTAAATATTTACAGACCACTTCTCCAGTAACAGTGGCTGAGGACGCTTCATGAGTGATATAGAAGTATAAAAATACCACACCACATAAACCACAATTTAAAAGAACATAAAGAAGCAAAGAGAACCGAGTTCGCCATAAAACCAGTATCAATAAAACCATAATTGTTTGGGTGGCTTTGGATGATGGTCTTGTGTCCTCTGGCAGGAAAGGGGAGGGAACCAGGAACATTTGAGCCAACTGAATAAGACCTGTGGCTGAGTATCTGCTCTTCCTCCTTTGCTAGGTAATTTAAACCGAGGCTCTTGGGTAGAGTTGCCAAGCCTTCTGCAATGATTGTCTCAGCAGCCAATGTGATGTGGTGACAAAATGCAATCTTGGGGCCTATCAATAGAGACATTGTTAGGTTGAAGATCCTTTTTGAAGCGTGTATTTGAGCCCCCCCGTAAGCGTTTAAGCGTATGGGAGGAGGGAGGAGTTCCCATCCCGTTTGAGAAGCAAGATCTATAAAGGGAACGCGAGGGGGGCAGAGAGGAAAAAAGTGTTGGTGAAAGTACCGTTGGAGTTGTATAGAAGATTACGATCCTATTAGCTTCCTGGGGGATGCGGCACGAACTTTATAAAAGTAAACAATAAAACAAAATGTCGACAACGGGGAAAGTCCTGCAGAAACCGGAAGAGAAGGGAGGAGGGGCTTCCGGTCCGGGTAGCCCCCCCAAGAGCTAGCTGTCAATCAACAGGATCTGCGCCCTCTACTGGAGCAAATACAGAAAATCAATGAAACTTTGTTTAAAGTGGAAAGTGTCTTGATTAGTCGACAGGGGAAGTTGGAGGAAATTGAACAGAAATTGGATTTGATTCTAAGGTCTCAGGGCGTGAAAGAAGAAGAGAAAGAGGATCTCGGATTTACCTCGACAAATGTTTTGGCACCCCTAACTGGCAGTGAAGCGAAAGAATTAAAAGAAGAGGTGGACATGGCTCTCAAAGCCTATTCCGCTTTTATAAAAGAAAATACTCTGCCAGTAGAAGGGGATGTTGAACACAGCAGGCAACATATCAGAGATCCAATTCCATGTGTAGTAATAATGGCACCCTGGAAATTTGAAGGTTGGAAACGAAAAAAGATGGATTACACCTTTAAAAAGCAAAAATCTCTGAAGAGACACGCCAGGTTGGAGGAAGACGCAGCACTCAAAATTGGCAGTGAAGAAGATGGCAGCCCAGGGGAAGGAGGCGACGGAATGGAAGGCATCAAAGTGGAAAAGGACTCTATCTACAACTGGAAGAGACCTAAAAAGAAGACATTTTAAGGACTGTTCGTGTACCATCTGTAAGGAGCTGTTTGATTACTAACCCCAATGGACTTTACTAACTGTATTAACAGAGTGATTCTGGACTTTGCAAAGTTTAAAAGAAGATCTTCGAATCGCGATAGATGCCAAAAAATGGTATCAATTACTAACTAAAATTAACCTTTATTAACAGAGAAAACTTCACTCCACCTTTTTCTTTCTCCAACTGTCTACCCTCCCCTTTTCTTATAAAAAGAATAAAATTCTCTCCTTTTTAGGAGAGTTTTACCAAAAAAAAAAATAGAGGCATTGTTAGTCCCACGTTTCAAAGTGTAACTGTAAATCACTCAGAGCCTGCAGGCGTGCGGGGTAAGCGATCAATAAATCGAAAGATTATAGATTATAACATCCAAATCGCAAGATGTCACAATTCCGTTGTACACTGCACTGGTCAGGCCGCACCTGGAGTATTGTGTGCTGTTCTGGAGGCCCCACTTCAAAAAGGATGTGGACAGAATGGAGCAGGTGCAGAGGAGAGCGATGAGGATGAATGAGGGCCTGGAGACCAAGCCCTAGGAGGAAAGGCTGAGGGATTTGGGAATGTTCAGTCTGGAGAAGAGGAGGCTGAGGGTGAACATGATTGTTCTCTTGAAGTACTTGAAGGGCTGTTACTTAGAGGAGGGCAGGGAGCTCTTCCTGTTGGCAGCAGAGGAGAGGACTCGCAAGAATGTGTTTATATTAAAGGCAGGAAGGTACCGACTGGATATTAGGAAAAACTTTTTTACAGTAGGAGTTGTGCAATAATGGAATCAGCTGCCTGGGGAGGTGGTGAGCTCCCCCTCCCTGGCAGTCTTGAAGCAGTGGCTGGACAAACACTTGTCAGGGATGCTCTATAGGCTGATCCTGCAATGAGCAGTGGGTTGGACTAGATGGCCTTCCAACTCTGTGATTCTATGATTCTATGAGATAAATAAGGGGAAAAAATTGCTGCCAGCCTCTTGGCCAGTAGCTCTAGGAATCCCAGTGGGTAGCTCTAGGAATCATCAGAAACTCTGGTTTTACGAGGTTGTAACTTGAAGTTACATAGTGACATTGGCAATGTTGCCACCCCCAGTACTCTCACTGGTTGCCACACTGTGTCCGGCAATGCTACTCTTGGCCCTTGGCTTTTATCCTGTGGCTCTTCACTTACTCTTAGCCTGTGAGCTGTGCTATTAGGACCAGCATCAGCCCAGGATGACTTTATGTTCCACCACTTGCTCAAAGAGTCTCTCACATTCCTGTTTCTCTGTTTAAATTGGGACTTTGATATATTTTTATTTAAATTCTGTATATATTTGCATATAAATGCTGTTTTTGAATCCCCATTTGTGAGAGAGAAAGATGGGTATAAGTGTTCAATAATATAAGTAAAGCATGAAGCAAAACTGATAGCCATGAAGTAGCCAATAAAATGTTCTAAGTACCTTGATGTCTTCTTATTAGAAGGGGGAGGTGCGGGCGGAGCTTAGCTCCCAGGACTTCCTTCCCTCCCAGTTCCAAACCAGCCGAACTTAAACCCTCCGCTTTCCAAAATGGAGGGGGCAGCAAGGGGTGGTTGTTGGGGGGGGGGATTTAGCACCTCAGCCCCCCCCAAACTTGACGCCTATGGAGGGGGGATGGAGGGGGAGAGGGAGAGGGAAGAGCCACACTCAAGGGGCGAAAGAGCCGCATGTGGCTCGCAACCACGGGCCTAGAACACCCCTGACAAGTGTTTGTCCAGCCGCTGCTTAAAGACTGCCAGTGAGGGGGAGCTCAGCACCTCCCTAGGTAGCTGATTCCACTGTTGCACAACTCTTACTGTCAAGAAGTTTTTCCTAATATCCAGCTGGTACCTTCCCACCCTTAATTTAAACCCATTATTGTGAGTCCTATCGAAGTACTGTTTGACTCCCCTGGATTAGCAGTTTGGAAAACTGGTCACCTTGAGCTCCTGAGAAATCTGCTGTTCTAAGAAGTAAACACATTGTATAGTTTCACATATTGTGCTCAGTTAGGCATAAGGGATGTGTCAAGGCAGAAATTCAACAGTTGCAGGTTGTGACCTACACACCTAACAAATTTCTGGCTGAAAACCCCTTAACAAGCAAAATGCTCTCCAAACTATGTCATAATTTGTGATTTAACTACCCACACATTAGTTGTTGTAGATTTTCTGGGCTGTATGGCCGTGGTCTTGGCATTGTAGTACCTGATGTTTCACCAGCAGCTGTGACTGGCATCCTCAGAGTTATGACACAGAAAGATGGAGTACTCTCTGGGCCAATGTGAGAAGAAAAATGGTAGGCAGGTAATTTATATCTACTCAGGAAGGTAGGGTAGGGCTAAGTCATTATATTGTAGGAGTTTCCGAGTCTGTGACATGCTAATGGAGGAGCTTTCCTGACGAGGTTCTTTTTGCATATGGATTGGCTGTTGAAATTCTAATCTAAAACAAGGGGGAAGTAGTAATGGGGTATAAACTTCTTCTAATCAGAGACTGGAAACCATCTGTTGGCTGCCCCCCACCTCGCTATTGTCCAGAATGGAGAAGGCTGCGCTGTACAGGAAATGTTTATGATTCAGGGCTGAACTGTTGGAGAAGATAAAACAGCGAGCCTCTGTGTTTTTTTTATTTTGTACAAGGGTGTGTGTGCTTACTGCAAACTTGTATTTATTTATTTATTTTGAAAGGGAGAACAGGCAAGCCTGTGGAATTTTTTGGTACATTGTGCAAACAGTGTTTACTGCAGAAATGACTGTGTGAGATTCCCCCACCACCCAGGGAGACGGTTCTCAGAGCAAAGCACCAGTGCTTGCAAAGCGTGCCCCCTTCCCCGAAAAGGCATGTGTTTTCCCTCTGTTACTGGAGAGAAGGAAAAAGCCGTGTTCCTTTTAAAAAGGCAAGCCCCAGAGAGAGAGAGAGAGTGCACAGATCCTCCAAAAGGCAGGGTTTCCCATTATGTGAATTTCAGCCACCAGCAAAGCAAGGTTTGCAGCAGAGAGTGCAAATATAAGCATTCAAAATGCAAACAGACTTTACTCCATAGAAAGCCGTGTTAATTTGAAACACTCAGAAGCAAGAAGAGAGAGAGACAGAGTTAGTTTGCAAACAGACCCCCTTCCTTTAAAGGGATGGCAGATCCAGTTGAGAGCATAGAGTCGTCCCCCCAACCATTCAAAAAGCAATCAGCTTTTTACAAAAAAATTACAGTTTAAACAGCTACACGAAGGCTCCTTCTCAAAGTTTTAGCAAAGGGAGGCAAAAAGAAACCTTACCAAGAAAACACTCCACAAGCATAGTTAGCTTGCAAGCAGCCTTTTTTTAAAAAAAGACAACCAGCAAACAAGAGTTTTAAAACTTACTTTCCCAGAGAAAGAGAGAGAGGGTGCCATAGTCTCTGCCCATCCCCTTCCCGTTAAAGTATGCAAGCAGGAAAACCCAGAGAGCTAAAGCTTGGGAAGAGATTTTTTTTAATCCTTTAAAAAAATAAAGAGAGAGAGAGAAACAAACAAACAAACAAACCCATTTTCTCAAGTCCTCTGTGCAAAATGAGGGAATCCTCAGTTACAGTTTAAAAACTCCTTCTTAAAAATAAAGGCAGCCTGTGGAAAGTAGAGCCATGTGCTCCCTGTGAGAGTTCTAGCTGAATGGCTTCCAAAGAGAGAATGCAGCGAGCCCCAAGCGGGTGGGTGGGGTTGGGAGGCAGAGTAAAAAAAGTTCCTAGCCAATGCTCAGTCTCTGTTTTCAGCCCCGGGAAATTTTGAGCTGTGGCGGTTAGTCAATTCACAACTCATCTTAAACAGCAGTGAAAGGCTGAAGTTTTTTCCTGGAGTCCCCAACACATCACAAGAGTTCCCCTCTCCCAACAGCTTCTCTGCCTGTGAAAGAATTCAGTCTCCCCACCGCCACCCCACAGCCAGAGTGGGGTGTCGTGTCAAGGGCTGGGCTGTTTCCCCACTCACTTCCTCTCTTACCAGCCTTCCAGAGCCAGGCTGTGCCACTGACAACAGCGTGCTTGCTGACTGGTTATTTGAGGGCTGTATCCAACAGGGCAATCTGCCCCAATGTGAAATTACTTTTTTGAGGTGTCTGTGTGCTAAGGTCCCCACCCTCCTATAAAGTAGCATCTGTATGAAATGGAAATAAAATGATAAGGAACTAAAATAAAGCGCTTGTCAGGTTGTGTGCAGCCCCTCCCCCCCTCCTCACAGGGTACCCAAGCCAGTCTCTTTCCCTTCTGTGTGAACCCTGAGGAAATAAATCATAGGGAATTGCAATAATCCGAAACACCGGTCCCGCAGTGTGCACCGTGGGTATAGAGCCATGCTCTAGAGAACCCCAGTCTTCTAGGAGAGGTCAGGGGGAGTGTCCCAATGCGGCACGTGCGATTTGGGGGTGACAGGAGCTGTTTTGGTGTTTTTAGCCTACGCCAATCCTGTAAGGTAGTCCATCCAAGTGGCACTTGGTTTCATTTCGGGGTATCGAGTGACCCCACAGTGGTCTCATCTTGACGAGGGGGACCTCCGGGTGCCATTTTGGGGGGCGACTGGAGGTACCCCAAAATTTTCGGTTTTGGGGCGCCCTCCTTCATCATGCGGGGGAGTGTCCGGCAACATTTAAACGCTCCAATGAGCACTGGAAGGGGTGGTTCCAGGGGAGCTAAGATAAAAGGGCATACTGCACTGCTGTGAAGATGGGGGGGGGCTGAGACTGTATATTTGTTGTTTAATAAAAAATACCTTTATTATGGTAAAAGAGAGTGGAGCATCATGGTTCATCATCAGGATGTATTAAAAGGGATTTATTTTAACCCCAGGGAGATTAGAAGTTTTGGCGGGGTTGAATCTCTTTTTCAAGCAGCTTCTAAGAAGGGGCAACGGGTGAGCAGAAAAGAAGTGGGAGCGTGGCTCAATGATCAGGATGCCTATGCCTTGCATAAAACAGCCAGGGTGCATTTCAAAAGAAAGAAGGTAATCGTGGGGGATATCGATGATCAGTGGCAGGCGGACTTGGTGGATATGCAACAATATTCCAAGTACAACAGGGGCTACAAATACATTTTAACAGTGATAGACATCCTGTCTAAATACGAATGGGCCATGCCTCTGAAAGATAAGGGAGGGAAAGAAGTGTCGGTCGCTTTTAAAAGCATTTTCACGGAGTCAGGGCGAACCCCTCAGAAGCTGCAAACAGATAGGGGAACAAGAGTTTCTCAATAAAAAAGTGGGTGCTCTGTTAAAACATCACAGAGTTCACCACTTTGTCACCAACAATGAAGTCAAGGCTGTAGTGGTGGAGAGGTTTAACAGAACTTTAAAGACCAAGAAGTTTTTCTTTGTCAAGTGGAGGGGGTGGCCACCTAAATTTAACAGCTGGGTCCCCGCTGAAGACATCACAGAGCAGGATGGAAGATGATGGGTTTTACATCACGCTCCCTAGCAACGCTTCTAAGGATCTATTTTCTGAAAATACCAGCGCTTCTTTCACGGTGCGCATGTTTAAGCCTCTGGAGTTGCGTGGGGAATGGGAGGTGGGATTGGTGGAAATTCACTACCCCCACAATTGGTACACATTTACCAAGCCAGCTAGATTCCAGATTTCTAATGGGCTGTTCATCAGGAAAATCAGCTGCGCTCTGGATACTACTATGATATTCGCAGCATAGTTGAATTTATGAATAGCGCTGTCAAAAAACAGACGCGGCCTCCCCCGATCTACAGTTCTACTTTGATCCAATGCAAGCGATACTCAGGTTTAACAGGTCTGATATTTACTCTGTCACAATGAGTGAAGAATTGGCCTACGTGATGGGGGCTCCTCCCAATGTTCCCATCAAAAAAATCCAGAACTGCGCAGATATTACAGGGGGGGTTAATACCCTGTACCTGTACACTGACATCGTAGAACACCAAAGAGTGGGGTACACGGCGGTGCCCCTTCTACACTGTGTTCCTGTACAGGGGAAGCCTCACGACTTTATCACTGTCTTCTACAACGAGCCCCATTATGTACCGGTCAATAAGCACCACATCGAAACCATCAGCATAGAGATAAAGATGGATCAGAACAGCCCAGTGCCATTTCGCTACGGGAAAGTCATTGTGAGGTTGCACATTTGCCCGCGGAAAAAATGGTGATTGTGAAAGATTACGGGGATCCCACGATGATTAGGAAATATTACCAATCTCAGGCGGGTCATGCTCTTCCCGGATTTCACGGTGCGCCCGTTATGTACGGGGCGGGGGTGGGATGTATTTTCCGATGGCTTTTTCGAATGGCAGTGCCACTTTTTAGAAAAGGGGTGGACATTGTCAGGCCGCACTTGAAATCAGCCGCCCGCAATATTGCTCAAGACGTCGTGAGCCACGTGACCAACAGAGTTATGAATAAACTCGGACCCCAGGAAGGGTCAGGCTTCCTGTATCTTAAAAGAAGGGGTGGTCTTAAAAGAAAGCAGTCAACCATGCGCAAGGGCCCCCCAAGTCCCATTAAAAGGAGCCATGGGGGGACTATGAAGCAGAGAACCGTGAGGAAGGGGAGAGGAAAGAACAACAAGAAGCAGCAACTTCACCGAGGGCTCAAGGACGTACTATAAACAGCCATGGCTTTCATCCACTGTAGCTCGGAAGAGTGTGTAAAGTCTGAACTGGACCTTTTCCAGATAGCCCCAATCCAGACCAGCATTGAGAAGAGCCTGTATATCGAAGTCCCACCCCTTTCAGCCCTTGCAGGATCGGCACCTCTAGAGTTTTTCATAGCCGGGAATGGGGAAGATTACCTCGATTTAAATAATACCCTCTTATATGTGAAATGTAAAATTACTCGAGAAGATGGCACAGACATTGGCGAGGACACAAGAGTGACACTGGTGAACTACCCTATCGCCACCATCTTCAGCCAACTGGACGTGACCCTGGGAGACCGCCTGATCAGCCAGAGTAACAATTGCTATCCCTACAGGGCGATGATTGAAACATTGCTCAACTACAGCGGGGAAACCCTAGCGACCCAATTTTCCGCAGGGGGCTTTTATAAGGATACACCGGGGCAGCTGGACAACACCGTCAAACAGGATGCCCCCAACTTGGGGTTTGGCATGAGAGCGAAGCTGACCACAGGGAGCAGGATGGTAGATCTCTTAGGGCACCTCCATGCAGACCTATTTTTTCAAGAAAAACTGCTCTTAAATGGGGTAGATGTGAAAATCAGATTAACGTGTAACAAAGACACTTTCTGCCTGATGAGCGGGGAGGCTGCGGGAGCACAGTTTAAGCTTCACCTGGATTCAGCCTCTCTCTTTGTGAAAAGGGTGAAAGTTGCCCCCAGCGTCCGATTGGCTCATGCCAAAGCTCTGCTGACATCAACAGCAAAATACCCCGTGGACCGTGTTGGCATGAAGGTGTTCAGTATTCCAGCCGGTGCATCGTGTGAGCAATCAAGACAACCTGTTTTTGGGTCAGCTCCCCAAAATGGTGGTCATGGGTTTGGTGGACAATGATGCTTTCAGCGGCAGTTACACTAAAAACCCTTTTAACTTTAAGCATTACAACATTAACTTTGTAGCTCTGTACATGGATGGAGAGCAGGTCCCCTCCAAGCCCTTCCAGCCTGACTTTGCAGCGGAAAACAACGTGAGAGAATACATGAGCCTCGTGCAAACTGCTGGAAAGCACCTACAGGATAGACCCATCCTAATAGACCGTGACGGCTACTGGGTAGGGTACACCCTGTTTGCTTTTGACCTCTCTCCTGACCAGGAGTGCGGAGACCATTACTCCCTGATCAAAATGAGGAACCTGAGAGCGGAGATACGTTTTGCAGCAGCTCTGCCCCATAATAAAAGGCTGTTAAGGATACACTGGGGATATGACTGTGCGTTTTTTTCGCAGGACTGTCTTCTGGCGCTGTGACAGAGGGATGATGCCTTTTAGTTCGTTTAAAGCTATCTCCCCAATAGCCTTGATTTGATCATTTGGAGCGGCGCACAAAATAGCTTTCCTCAGACGAGGGGAGATTTTGAGACGAGTTTCAGGAGAGTCCCGTTTCTTTTTAAGCAGGCCAACATGCTTCCGTTGTGGCAGACACCCTCTCCTTAAAAGCTCTGTGGCGTTGTGTATCAGCGTCTTTTAATCCCCCTGGCTGTTTTTTTAATAACATAGCAAACTGGGAGGTCATGGGGGAACATGCCAGTGCGCAGCCTGTAGGACTCTGGTGTGGTCGTGTTTAAATCCACTACTAGGTACCCATAGGGCTTCCCCGTGGCATCCTCATAAGCTTCCATAAAAAGGCCGCTTTCCCTGGGTACATCTGCCTGGCCAGAGTCACTATTTGTAATTTATCTCGAGGGTTTTTAAATAACACCATGTACTTAGTATTCAGGTTGATAGTTCTGCTGCTCTTGCCTTGGCAGAATAGATTCTGCACGATGTAAATAATGCTTAGATTTCTGTGGTGAACATATTTGGTGAAAGCGTTTTCGATTTCACCGCTATCAGAAGCACACGCCATCAAATCATCCGCAACAATTATGTTTATTTTATTACAAGGTAACAATTCATCATCATTCAAGTTCGAGGGCAAACCCTCTACAAACTTTATAAAGGAATAACATCTGAGCAATTCTTCATACAACGGTTGCCAGCATGCATAAAACCACACAATATTTTCAGGCATAACAGAAAGCGTAGAATTTGCATTCACAAGAAGGATTTTTATAAAATAACTTTTCCCACAGTTGCTGGGGCCCGCCAGGATGGCTGAGAAAGGGTGGCACCACCTTGTATCCATTTCAGTAGCCGTAGGGCACACTCTTAAAACCCTCCCTGAGCACACGCTTGTCATAAACCACCTTCTGAGTTTTTTAAAGATTTTTTGTTTTAATGACAAAATTCTGTTTGTCTCTAACGATGCCCCGGTGACTCACTGTAATCTCGCCAGGCTCAGAACCAGAAACATGTGTGAAAACCAAATCCTTCAAACTGTCAAAATGGATCTTTTCCCTATTAGCAGCATCCAGCGTAATGCCCTTTACTTTCAGACATGCCTCCCCTCCTTACAGCCTGTAGCCATAAGTCTTTGGGCCTGCAGAAACAAACTCCTTTATATGCTGCCCTGCAGGGACTTCACTCGTCAGCTCCCCTAAATAATTTCCCAGTGGGGGGTTCCAGTCATCAAGACAGCTCACAAATATCACAGAGTCGGTGTCATGATATAAACAACGCTGCCCTAAACGGTCGAGTAAATTGTAGAGCTCCAGCCTCGCATAAGCGGTAGTGAAAGCAGCTATGTACACATTTGTGTAGCCAGGAGATGTCACACGGACCCTAGCATGTTTCCAAGATACACATGCCGCATCCTCGTTGATGAAACTGCAATTGGCAACCTCGTAATTGTCTGAAAATAGCAGCTCAAAAAAGTAGTCAGGGTCTCTCACAATTTCGGTGGTTGGCAAATTTGTTCTCTGTGCAAATTTACCCCACAGAGAATTGAGAAAGAGTTTAGCGATCTGACGCTTTGCGGGGTTTGGAGTTATATGGGAGGGACGCAAAAGGACCCCCTCCTTTTTATAAAAATCATCAACGTATTTCTTTTTATCAGCCTCTGTCACACACCAGTCAGGGTAGCCAGAAGATTCCTGTTTCTGTCTGAGATGTTTTTAAATGTATTTTGCAAACAGCTCCCTGAATTTCCTCTCAAAATGCCACACCTCAAAGATTTTCACAACCCTATAGCCTTTGGCCAGAGCCACTTGTAACTCCTCAGTGACCCATGTCCCCACTAGAGCCCTCTCCTCATCGCTATGAGTGCACAAAATGGCACCCAGAGCCCCCCCCTCGTCGAGATGAGACTGCTGAGGGGTCACTCAATACCCCGAAATGAAACCAAGTGCCACTTGGATGGTCTACCTTACAAGGTCGGCGTAGGCTAAAATCACCAAAACAGCTCCTGTCACCCCCAAATCGCACATGCCGCATTGGGACACTCCCCCTGACCTCTCCTAGAAGACTGGGGTTCTCTAGAGCATGCCTCTATACCCACGGTGCACACTGCGGGACCGGTGTTTCGGTTTATTGCAATTCCCTATGATTTATTTCCTCATGGTTCACACAGAAGGGAAAGAGACTGGCTTGGGTACCCTGTGAGGAGGGGGGGAGGGGCTGCACACAACCTGACAAGCGCTTTATTTCAGTTCCTTATCATTTTATTTCCATTTCATACAGATGCTACTTTGTAGGAGGGTGGGGACCTTAGCACACAGACACCTCAAAAAAGTAATTTCACATTGGGGCAGATTGCCCTGTTGGATACAGCCCTCAAATAACCAGTCAGCAAGCATGCTGTTGTCAGTGGCACAGCCTGGCTCTGGGAGACTGGTAAGAGAGGAAGTGTGTGGGGAAACAGCCCAGCCTTTGACACGACACCCCACTCTGGCTGTGGGGTGGTGGTGGGGAGACTGAATTCTTTCACAGGCAGAGAAGCTGTTGGGAGAGGGGAACTCTTGTGATGTGTTGGGGACTCCAGGAAAAAACTTCAGCCTTTCACTGCTGTTTAAGATGAGTTGTGAATTGACTAACCGCCACAGCTCAAAATTTCCCGGGGCTGAAAACAGAGACTGAGCATTGGCTAGGAACTTTTTTTACTCTGCCTCCCAACCCCACCCACCCGCTTGGGGCTCGCTGCATTCTCTCTTTGGAAGCCATTCAGCTAGAACTCTCACAGGGAGCACATGGCTCTACTTTCCACAGGCTGCCTTTATTTTTAAGAAGGAGTTTTTAAACTGTAACTGAGGATTCCCTCATTTTGCACAGAGGACTTGAGAAAATGGGTTTGTTTGTTTGTTTCTCTCTCTCTCTTTATTTTTTTTAAAGGATTAAAAAAAATCTCTTCCCAAGCTTTAGCTCTCTGGGTTTTCCTGCTTGCATACTTTAATGGGAAGGGGGCGGGCAGAGACTATGGCACCCTCTCTCTCTTTCTCTGGGAAAGTAAGTTTTAAAACTCTTGTTTGCTGGTTGTCTTTTTTTAAAAAAAGGCTGCTTGCAAGCTAACTACGCTTGTGGAGTGTTTTCTTGGTAAGGTTTTTTTTTGCCTCCCTTTGCTAAAACTTTGAGAAGGAGCCTTCGTGTAGCTGTTTAAACTGTAATTTTTTTTGTAAAAAGCTGATTGCTTTTTGAAGGGTGGGGACGACGACTCTATGCTCTCAACTGGATCTGCCATCCCTTTAAAGGAAGGGGGTCTGTTTGCAAACTAACTCTGTCTCTCTCTCTTCTTGCTTCTGAGTGTTTCAAATTAACACGACTTTCTATGGAGTAAAGTGTGTTTGCATTTTGAATGCTTATATTTGCACTCTCTGCTGCAAATCTTGCTTTGCTGGTGGCTGAAATTCACATAATGGGAAACCCTGCCTTTTGGAGGATCTGTGCACTCTCTCTCTCTCTCTGGGGCTTGCCTTTTTAAAAGGAACACGGCTTTTTCCTTCTCTCCAGTAACAGAGGGAAAACACATGACTTTTCGGGGGAGGGCGCATGCTTTGAAAGCACTGGTGCTTTGCTCTGAGAACCGTCTCCCTGGGGGGTGGGGGAATCTCACAGAGTCATTTCTGCAGTAAACACTGTTTGCACAATGTACCAAAAAAATTCCACAGGCTTGCCTGTTCTCCCTTTCAAAATAAATAAATAAATAAATACAAGTTTGCAGTAAGCACACACACCCTTGTGCAAAATAAAAAAACACAGAGGCTCACTGTTTTATCTTCTCCAACAGTTCAGCCCTGAATCATAAACATTTCCTGTACAGCGCAGCATTCTCCATTCTAGACAATAGCGAGGTGGGGGGGCAGCCAACAGATGGTTTCCGGTCTCTGATTAGAAGAAGTGTATACCCCATTACTACTGGGGGAGCCAATAGATATTGTTTACCTTGACTTCCAGAAAGCTTTTGATAAAGTTCCTCATCAAAGGCTCCTAAGTAAGCTCAAAAATCACAGGATAAAAGGACAAGTCCTTTTATAGATCAAAAACTGGCTAATTACTAGGAAACAGAGAGTGAGTATAAATGGGCAATTTTCTCAGTGGAGGGTGGTAAGCAGTGTGATACTGCAGGGATCAGTACTCGGACCGATGCTTTTTAGCGTGTTCATTAATGATTTGGAGTTGGGAGTGAGCAGTTAAGTGGCTAAATTTGCAGATGATACGAAGTTGTTCAGGGTAGTGAAAACCAGGGAGGATTGTGAGGCACTCCAAAGGGATCTGTTGAGGATGGGCGAGTGGGCATCAACGTGGCAAATGGGGTTCAATGTGGCCAGGTAAAAGGTGATGCACATTGGAGCCGAAAATCCTAACTATAAGTACATGTTGATGGGGTCCGAACTGGCAGAGACCGCCCAAGAGAGTGATCTTGGAGTCGTAGTAGATAACTCACTGAAAATGTCAAGACAGTGTGTGACTGCAATAAAAAAGGCCAATGCTATGCTGGGGATTATTAGGAAGGGTATTGAAAATAGATCACCCAATATCATAATGCCCCTATATAAATCAATGGTGCGACCTCACTTGGAATACTGTGTACAGTTCAGTTCTGGTCACCACATCTTAAAAAGGATATCATAGCTTTGGAAAAAGTGCAGAAAAGGGCAACTAGAATGATAAAAGGGTTGGAGAACTTTCCCTATGAGGAAAGGTTGAGGCGCTTGGGGCTCTTTAGCTTGGAGGGGTGACATGATTGAGGTTTATAAGATTATGCATGGGATAGAGCAGGTAGAGAAAGAGGTACTTTTTTCTCCCTTTCTCACAATACAAGGACTCGTGGGCACTCAGTGAAATTGCTGAGTGATAAAAGGAAGTAGTACTTCACCCAAAGAGTGATTAACACATGGAATTCACTGCCACAGGAGGTGGTGGTGGCTACAAGCTTGGATGGCTTCAAAAGGGAATTAGATAAACATATGAAGCAGAGGTCCATCAGTGGCTATTAGCCACAAGGTATGGATAGGGACTCTGGGGCAAGTGATGCTCTGTATTCTTGGTGCTTGGGGGGGGGTCAACAGTGGGAGGGCTTTTAGTGTCCTGGCCCCACTGGTGGACCTCCTGATGGCACTTGGTATTTTTGGCCACTGTGTGGCACGGAGTGTTGGACTGGATGGACCATTGGCCTGATCCAACATTGGCTTCTCTTATGTTCTTATGTCTCTGTTACTGCCTCCCTTTGCTTACTGTTTCTTTGCTTACTGCCTCTGTTACTGCCCCCTTCTGATTCAGTACTTTCTTGTGAAGGTGGACCTCCCTGATCACAGGTAGTTTCTGCAGGTTGCCAAATGGCCACGTCACTGAAAGAGATGTCTTCTGTAGTGTGCTGATTAGCTTGCAATGTGGACTCAGCTTGTTTAGGAACTTGTAATGCACTGTTTCCATCTATATATACCACATTTCATTCTTTGATCATACGAGTATTAGGATCCATGATTCTATATCCTCTTCCTCCAAGAGCATACCCACCAAGGATACCAAGTTCAGCTCGGGGGTCCAATTTTCCCCTTTTCCCCTTGGGTACAAATGCATAAGCTCTGGAACTGAAAGGCCTTAAATGTTTTAAAGCTGGCCTTTTGCCATACCAGATCTCAAAAGGAGTTTTGCCTGTTACTTTGGAAGGCACTCTGTTATGCAAATAGACAGAAGTGTTGACCGCCTTGGCCCAGCAAAAATTGTGGGGAATAAGGCTTTGTGGTTCTATGTTCAATGCCTTCTTGTTCCATAAACCTTTGGAACTGACTGCCACTGTATTCTGTTCCATTATCTGTAAATAACACCTCACAGATGCAATGTAAGCTTTGAACTTTTCAAAAACTTGGTCTTTGCTTTTAATTAAGTAGACAAAGACATATCTGGATTTTGCTTCCATAAAAATAAGGAAGTATTTGCTCCCACCAGCAGATGGTTTTATGGGTCCCACCAGATCTCAGAACACCATTTCTAGAAATTGTTCATCGTGGACAGCAGAATTGCTTTTGTAACTTGGGGCTTTCCCTTTTGTTCTGAGGCATATATCACAACCAGCTTGCATTTGAGTACAATCAACAACACTAAAATTACATTTCTTCAATAATATTTGTACACTTTGCATATTACAGTGACATGCCATTTAAAAATACAAGTTTTGTGCTCTCACACAGGTTGCACAGTATTACACACTGGCCCACTGACATAATTAGCATCCTCAATAATATCCTGTTCGTCATCAGCATTCTCCACAATATTCTCTAAGTAATGAAAACCATCTTTTTCATGTACCGTTATTTCAGATTCAGGGTTAATATTTTAAGCACAACTATCATCCTCTCCAAGGAGAACTCTGTATCCACTTTTCACAATCCTCTTGGTTGAGATGAGATTGTGTGAACCCTCAGGCACAAAAGCGCAATCCCTTAGCACAATTTCCACAATTTCCTGATTTGCATTCTTAACTCTCAGTAGTGCTGCACCACATCCTTAAACATCTAATTCCTATCCACTGAGTTGTTGTAGGTTAGGGCAGTTCATCCAACTCAATAAAACATTGTCTTTGCACACATGACTGTAACTTCCACTGTCTAATAACCAATGATTCTCAAGATTTGGATTTGAATTAGCAATTGCAAACATGTGCCTTTCACCAGGCTTGCTCCCCTGTTTCATTTTTTTTTCTCTTCATGGCCACTTCCTTTTATTTATTTTTTTGGGCTGATATTTAGGTTTGGTGCCATTTTCCATTTGGCCACTGGGTGTCACTGCTTCAGTAGAAGCACTTGGTTTATTGCCTTGGGTTTCCTTAAATCTACAGTATTTGAGAATATGTCCCCATTTTTTACATACATGGCATATTATTTCTCTTCTTTCAGATTGCACCCTCAGAACTGACATTTTGTTTGTTATCTCAAAAAGTTCTTTTCTAGTCCCCTCTTGTTTCAGATAATTTACAGCAAAGTCAACAGTAGGTCTTTCTGTGCCTGTAATACAGCGAAATGGCTTTGATAACTCTGGGGCAAACTGTTGAGAATGCAATGATTTGTCTGCTTGTGGAAGTGTCCCCTGAAGTTTCAGATCAGACACAGTTTTCATAATCTTTTCCAAATGTTTAGCTATTGATCCTCCTTCATGCAATTTAAAATCATACAAGCACCTTCTGAAGAATAATGCTTGTGTGCCAGTCTTTTGCTTCTACTGACCTTTCAGATTTTCCACATTTCTTTAGCTGCCTTACAATCCACTAGCAAGGGACATTCTGCTTCAGAAACACAATTCAAAAGTAGGCATCTCCCAATTGCATCCCTTTGTATAAATTCTCATTTCCCTGGTTGCTGGGTAGGAATATCTTTCTTTAAAACATCTTGAGCATCATGCATTTGCAAGGCTGCTTTCAGTCTGGCCGCCCATCATCAGTAGTTTTGAACAATGAAGGTGGGCATTTGAAAGTCTGGGGTACTCTGCAGTCTGGCAGTGGTATTACTCACTGTTCCTGATTCAGATTCATTGCTGCTTGTACCAGTGGCCCCAGTTGCTCCATTGTCAGTGGCTGACATTGTCTTGGCTGGAGAACTGCTTCAAAGAAGGCAGATTCAAAAAAGATTCCCCTCTCTCTCCCCGTTTCCACTAGAGCTGCTCTTCCTTTCAGCGTCTCACCTCTGCCTGGAGATGCTTTGATGAATGCAGGGATTTCTTTCAGCTGGAGTGGATTCCAGCAAATGTGCTCCTTTGACTTGCAGATCAGACTCCCAGCATAAGCTAGGAAGGGAGGCTGGCACCTTGAGTAGCCTTCCCCTGCACTGGCTTTTCTATTCTAATTCAATTAAAGCAATCACTTGCACAGGATTCCCATTGTCTTACATTAAAAAAAAAGAATGCAAACACCCTTTGCAACCAATCTGTTGGGATTTTGTTTTAAATAGATTCTGGGATCCAAAGGACAAGAGCCATACTTAAGTTTTAAAAGAAACATAACTTTACTAAAGAAAATAAGGAAATGGTACTTTGGGTAAATGAAATTAAAGACTGCATACTTGCAGCTGACTACATCCTATCAATTACATTGCTAAGGAGAGCAGAGAAAAAAATGTCTCTGCTCTGTGCTTCTTGTTGCTTAACACAAAAAGCCATAAACTTCTGAATACATGAATGCAAGATCAAAGCATTTCTACAAATAAGATGCTAGCTGACCAATACAAGAGGTTACAGGTCACTTCATTATGAGAAGAAGAGAAGAGATTGGATTTATACCGCACCCTTCTCTACCCAAAGGTAGTATCTTCCAATCTCTGTTCCCTTCCCCTCCCCACAACAGACACCCTGTGATGTAGGTGGGGCTGAGAGAGCTTTGAGAGAACTTGTGACTGACTCATAGTCATACCAGCAGCTGCATGTGGAGGCATGGGGAATCAAACCCGGTCCTCCCAGATTAGAGTTCGCGCTCCTAACCACTACACCAAACTGGCTAAACAACTCCCACAAACTTCCACCTTGGCTAAACGTTACTCTTACAGGCTATAGGTCAGATAATATTAACTAACAACAACATTTAACTAACAAACAACAATTATCTCCATAATGACTGAAATGTAAGCAACTTGTAACTCCAACACTTCCTTACAAACAGTCCAAACAGAGAACCAGAGATGTGCCACAGAACAGCCTAAGTAATCCGACCAGTGCCCTGATGCAAGCTTGGCATTTGTACCAAAACTGCCTGGTGTGTGGGAGGCAAAATAAATGCAGGCGTTGTGAAAGACAGAACATAAAATGGCATTTTCCCAGCTGACAGTCTTCTTTGTTGCAACAAAATACTTACTTCTTGAAAACTGATCCCCATCACAAAGGATGCTTCGCCCCGAGCACCAAAGTTATGATGTTTTTTGAGAGAAACAGAGAGCAACGCTGGTTTCCCAAACAGAAGTAACAACTTGCTTGGGACTGAGCATTATCATTTCCAGTAGAGGATTATTTTGCATTGGGTTGAAATGACACCCCACTCATCTCTCCACCCCACATCCAGCAGTGTTGCCAACTTTCCCCCCTGGCCCCACTGCTCTGCTTTTTTACAGCAAACATTTATCTTCTCCTATCAACTCATTTGCAAGCCAGCTCAGACTTTGAATGTGGTGGGTCAGGATGCTGTACGGTCCCTGGAACAAGGGGCAAGCAGTTGGCAAGCGGTTCCAAATGGCCATTTCTTCTTCATCTTCCCTTCCAGCAAAGGGAAGAAGAAAGAGAACCAACTCAAGGCACCAAGCTTGCTCTTCACGAAGAGGCGAGAAAGAGGGTGGGGTCCCTCTTTTCCCGAGAGACGTTTGGAAACATCAGAGAGATCTTCAAGAGACCCTCAAGAGATCTTCACCCTTATAGCATGGATGGGAATATATAATGATTTCTAATTCAGATTATTAATATACTTATATTTTTCTGGCTTTATAAATTTTAATCTTAAAATTTTATTAGGATTTGATAAAAGCCTCCTAAGTGGTAAGGCCTCTCCTTTGTAGGTTAGAGTGTTTTTTTAGCCGATGCTAGCAGGCCAGAGGCAACATTCTTTTTGCCCCAAGTTGTTTGAATGAAATAACTATCTAGGTGGAGATTTTAATAGGCCTTCAGTGCAGCATTGCTGGTGAAGTAGGGGATAGGTTTTTGCAATAGATACATTTGCTTGGCTTTTTACTCACAGTATAGAGTTCATGGTTTTAGTTGTTTGGGGTAAAACTCTGCAGTGTCTGGGCCAACAAGGGCTTTAGTTTCATATCTGAAAACAACATATTTTGTTTGGGTATGAAGAATCCTTGGGTATAATTAATAAGGTTAAGTTAAATAAACATTTAAGATATCATATAGTCACGCCTTTTGCTGTGACTGACCAATGAATGAATGTCTACTCATATGATACTCTGCTATTCTGTGACCAGTTAAGATTTCTGGATGTTATCTTTTGCCTATGTCATTTTGAGTACATGAACTTCCTTATATTGCTCAGAAAGCAGTCAATTTTTGATAGGCTGTTTTTGGCCTGTTTTCCGGTATTTCATTGCAATTAAATATCTAAAGCGCTTTCCCATCCTCACTGAGACTTCTCTTGTGTGTTCTGTTATTGCCCTGGGAGCACACAAGCAAGGATTTGTAGAACAAATTCTGACGCTCAACGTGGGGCTCGAATCTGCGACCCTGAGATTAAGAGTCCCATGCTCTACCAACTGAGATAGACTGCAGAACACCTTCCAAATTCCTGCTTCATCTACACACACATACCAAGCATCTTTGAAGCCCATATCCTCGGAAGCATCCATCATTCAGAAACAATCTGCATCTGGCAAAGACTCTTTAGCCTAAAAAAACACAGCAAAAATGGGTGGGGGGGCAACACGGAGTGCTCCTATGAACATCTTCACCCTCTCCACCTTTCCCACCAGGTATACAAAGAATGGGTGGGTGGGCCTGGACCAAAACTCCAGGAGAGCTTTTTCCCATCCCAAAGCATCTCACCAAAGCAAAGCAGAGATTAGGCAAAACGAGCAAAACGATCATTGCCCAATTATTCGTTAAGTCAGTCTCTGGGGGGGGAAGTAGCTACAAAACAGGTTCTCTCTTCTGGGTAAGATGAGGGGCTGAAAACTGTATGTGTGTGGCGACGTACGGGAAGAAAAGCCAATGGGGGAAAACAAATCAAGATCAGAATGGATCACTGACTTACCGGACACGGCCAACAAGAAGAAGAGAAGCTGCCCAACCATGCTGCAAGGGGGGGATCCAGATGTTCAACTGCTACAGTTGTCAAAATGCTTTTCTGTCTTGCAGACTTTGTAACCAAAGTGACCCACCAGGTCAAGGCCAAGAACTTCTGCCCAGTGGCGGAGTCTTCCCTTTCCAACAGCAAAGTTAAGGAAATATAGCGAGCTGTTTACATTCAGGTTTTGGGTTTTTTTCATGCCAGATGAAGGAAGGGGAAAGGAGCCTTCACCCTCCTTGGTGATAGCTGACCTTTCAGCCACTTCTGGGAAATGGGTCTCTTCCTGCCGTTTTCTTGAGAGGGGGCTTCTCTCTCTTTCGGCGTCAGTGTCGCGGCTTGCGCTCAGCGGTGCTGAGCAATCGCTCTGTTTTGAAACTCCACAACCTGTTCTCCGCGCATCGCCAGAAGGAGGGGAATGAAGAGAGGTAATTAAAAAAATTAGTCTGTTTGGCAAGTTTAAACAGGTGTTTCTCAATGAAGCGGGGGGGGGAGGTTTCGTTTATAGAAGGAGTTCATAGAGGGTGCTGGAGTGTTCACATCGGCAACCCGGCTGAATGAAATCTCGCAGGCCAGTCCCCAAGGGTCAGATTTTGGAGTCCCCCCAAAAAGAAACGGGGATATGGCCAAAGGGAACAGTGGCATCCCCAAGACTCTTTAGGACTGGACATCTGGTGCTCAGCCCTCAATGAAGTTCATCAAAACACAGCTGACTCCACCCACGGGCCTTTCTGCATGACAGATCTTTATTTTCGTGCAATAAACTGACAATCTTGGGCTGATTCGTGGCTCCGGATCCAAAGGAGCACTCTGGCTGAAGTGACAAGGGTGCAATATTTCTCCAGAGTTCAAACCACAACTATTCCGTGGCTAAGAACTTGCTATTCTCCCTCAGCCAAACCACGGCATCCATTACCATAGTAAGTGCCGTGTGGAATTTTTTTTTTGGTACCATGGTTTTATTTCCTGTTTGAATTATGTTGTAGGGTTTCCCTGTTCGTTTTTTAAAACAAGATTGGCTCAGTGAAAAGGTGGCCCAGACACTGACTCTGTAGTAAAACAATCAATGATGAATCTGGTTGTGCGTATAATACTAGCAATAGAACTATTTTATCGCTATTATGAGAACTCCCCAAACAGACACATCTCTGGTAGATTAGGAAATGTCTATTTACACGCACACACTATCTGAAAGACCCCAGATAAACAGGGTTGCCACCCTCCAGGTGGCAGCTGAAGATCTCTTGTTATTACAATTGATACCTAGACAACCAAGATCAGTTCCACTGGAGGAAACGGCGGCTTTGGAGGGCGGACTCTATGGTGTTGCACCCTGCTAAAGTCCCTCCCCTCCTCAAACTCTCCCCTCCCCAAGCTCCTTCTCCAAATCTCCAGGTATTTTCCAACCCAAAGCTGGCAACCCTAAGGATAAAACTTAGCATGTGCAAAGAAATAGCAAACCATTCACCACCAGCTTTGCAGTCCCTGGGCTTAGCTCTTCCTGAAGGCTTTAACTGAAACAGCAGCAACTGGCTGCTACCCCCCTCAAAAAAGATAATGAGAACAAATTCAAAATATTTCTGGAGAAGTTGGGGGGTCGGGGTCAGCATCACAGGCTGACTTGAGGTTGCCGTCTCCTGATTGGGAAATTCATGGAGATTTTGGGTGATCTTGAGGAGCATACATCTGGGAAGAGGAAGGAACTCAGCAGAGTATCATACCATAGAGTCCACCCTCCAGAGCAGCCATTTTATCCCAGGAAACTTACCTCTGTAGTCCAGAGACCAGCTGTAATTCTGGGAGATCTCCAGGCCCCACCTGAAGGGTGGCAACTTCCTGAGTAGACTTCCTTGGGGAAACAGGGCATCATGGATAGGTAAGGAATGCCTGGAATGCCAGTGTTTTTGATCCAAGTATTTAAGGGCCAGGAGTTTAATGTTCCCAAATTAGTTTGCTTGATCTCAATGGAATCGAGGGTAGTTGGGGGGGGGGTCTTAAACACATTAGAAGATGGGCCTAACTTCCCTCAAGGAAGAGTTCCTTCAAACCTAGGGTTTCCAGCCTCCAGGTGGCACCTGGAGACCTCCCGCTATTACAATTGATCCCCAGACAGCCAAGATCAGTTCCCCTGGAGAAGATGGCTGCTTTGGAGGGTGGACTCTGTGGCAATTGTACCCTGTGAAGGTCCGTCCCCTTCCCAAACCCTGCACTCCCCGGGCTCCATCCCCCAAATCTCCAGGTATTTCCCAACACAGCTGGCAACTCTAGCCCTGGCCTGATCTTGTCAGATCTCGGAAGCTAAGCAGAGTCAGCCCTGCTTAATGTTTGGATGGGAGCCTACCAAGGAAGTCTGGGCGTGCTATGCAGAGCAAACAACCTCTGTTCATCTCGTGTCTTGAAAACCCTCTGGGGTCACCCTAAGTCGACCTTCCACCACCACCACGAATTACTATTAATTAGTATCAAATGCCCTGTGTCTTAACACCTCAAGATGGTGTGCTCAATCTGAGCATCCAGTTTGCATGCAGAAGGTTCAGTCACTGGGGTCTCCAATCAGTGATCTCAATCACTATAAGGCAGCTGAACAAGCTCGTGAAGAAGACAGACTTCCTGGGCTCTCCCTCTCAAAATGCAACCCCAATTCATAAGCACATAAGAAGAGCCTTGCTGGATCAGACCGGTGGCCCATCTAGTCCAGCATCCCATCTCTCACATGGCCAGGGCCGGCTCCAGGTTTTTTTGTACACTAGGTGAGGCTACCTTCTGGTGTGTCCCTGCAGTAGCTGCCAAGGTGCTCCTGCATAGATCCCAGCTGGCTGGGTGACTGCTCAGGGTCCTCCTGTGCCACGCCCTGCAGAGCTGGGTTCTTGGGGGAGGGCCTGGACCGACGGAGGCATGGACTGGGCAGCCTGCAGATGAGGGTGCCTGCTCGCCAAGGGAGAAGGGGAGCCGTTCTTCTGCTCAGGGCGAGGGCAGGAAGAAGGGGGTGGGCTTCTGCAGCTGCCGGAGATGGGAGCGGGAAGTGCTTTCGTGCGGGGCGACCCTGGCGAGTTTAAAGGACCAGCCTTTTGCAGCCCCTCTCCCCAAAGAGGCCCCCCCGCCGCTGCCCATTCTCGTGACCGGTGAAGCTTTTGGTGCTGGGGGGGAGCAGTCTGGAGGGGCGGCGGAAACTCCTTGGTTGCCCCGTGCCCTGGCTCTACCTGCTGGCAGGAGGAGACTCAGCGCCATGCTCAGCGGGCAATGGGGAGGGTCCTATCCTGGTCGCATTTCCGGTAGGGGAGGGGAAGGCAGCAGGCAGGCAGGCCAGAGTGGCGCCCTTGTCATCAAACTGGTGCCCTAGGCAAGGGCCTAAATATTGTCTATGATGGGCCGGCCCTGCACATGGCCTCCCTTCTGCTCCCTCACCCAGAAAACCATCAGCCTCTGAGATCTTTTCTTCTCCTGATCTCTCCAGCTACTTGCTCTCAGCAAAACCTTCCACTGCTCTCCATCCAGGTCTTTGGCCTCCCCTCTAATATCATCAATACTCTGTTCACTCTCTACATCTCTCCCCCGACCCTTTCCTTCCTCTTCCAGCTTTTTGTCTTCTTAAGCCTGCCTCAGCAAGCTATGGCTGCCCAAATTCAGAATCACTTGGTTATGAATGAACATTTGGCACACTTATAATGCCTGCTTATACTCTCAGCCAGCCAGCATTTCCTTAATAATTCCTCTCTTGGATTACAACAGGAGCCAGTTCACACATTATTCACAGCCATCATGAGGACTTTGTGTCAGACATGCAATGGGAGTTTTATGCCTGCCATGAGCATGTGGACCCGATTCTGATCACGATCTCTGCAGTTTTTGTGCCCTGAAATGGCCCTGGAGTTGAGCCAAGGGGACCTGTCTTCTCGGTGTTACTCTAAAGAGAGGAAGAAGAAGAGATTGGATTTATACCTGCCCTTCACTCAGAGTCTCAGAGCAGCTTACAGATTCCTTTCCTTTCCCTTCCCCTCCCCACAACAGACACCCTGTGAGGTAGGGGGGGCTGAGAGAGCTCTGACAGAAACTGCTCTTTTTCAAGGAAAGCTCTGACAGAACTATGGCTTGCCCAAGGTCACCCAGCAGCTGCAAGTGGAGGATTGGGGAATTAAACCTGGTTCTTCCAGATTAAAGTCCGCGCACTTAACCACTACACCATACTGGCTCTCCCTGTAAAGTACCTGGCACATCACTGATAGTGCTATACAAGAGGCGGGACCCGCAATATTCGCGGGGAGGGAGTACTCCAGCCGCCAAGCTTCCCCCCTCCCTCCCCCCAGCAGCGGCAGCGGCGGCAGTGGCAAGGCCAGCCGGCCCGCCGAAATTCCCCCACCCCAGCAGCAGCGGAGGGGCGGCGAGGCTAGCCGGCCTGCCAAGCCTCCTCTCCCTCCCAAGCAGCAAGACGGTGGCGGGGGTGGGGCGGCCGGCTGGCCCGCCAAGCCTCCCCTCCCTCCCTCCCAAGCAACAGGGCGGTGGTGGTGGCGGCGGCGGCGGGGGGGCGGCCGGCTGGCCCGCCAAGCCTCCCCCTCCCTCCCTCCCAAGCAACAGGGCGGTGGTGGCGGCGGGGGGGGGCGGGGGGAGGCCAGCCAGCTGGCCCGCCAAGCCTCCCCCTCCCTCCCTCCCTCCCTCCCAAGCAACAGGGCGGTGGTGGCGGCGGCGGCGGCGGGGGGGGAGGCCGGCCGGCTGGCCCGCCAAGCCTCCCCCTCCCTCCCAAGCAACAGGGCGGCGGTGGCGGGGGGAGGCCGGCCGGCCCGCCAAGCCTCCCCCTCCCTCCCTTTCAAGCAGCGTGGCAGCGGTGGGGGCGGCAGCGGGGGGGGAGGCCGGCCGGCTGGCCCGCCAAGCTTCACCCTCCCTCCCCAGCGGCGAGGCCGGCTGCCCGCCAAGCCTCCCCCTTCCTCCCTCCCCAGCAGCAGAGGCGAGGCCGGCTGGCCCACCAAGCCTTCTCCCGCCCTCCCATCCCGGCGGCAACGGCCAGTTTGTAGAGCGTTCCCTACGCATGCGCAGGGAGGGCTCTTTTACTTTTTGAGGATTTAAAGATCCCCGTATAATTTTTTAAACTTTTTAGATTTTTCTTCACACGTGGGGACTGCCCCACGTGCGCAGGAAAATCTCCCTGCCCCCCAGGTGCCCCCGATGTGTGGATTTAGATATCCGCACATAGGGGGCCACTTGGGAATTAGATATATAGATGAATACATGACAACTTGAATAAACAAACATATAACTACTATTTCAGGACACCGTTTCTGGGCACAAAGGGTAACAGGTACACCTAGCTGTTTTCTGCATGTGCCAGTAATTCTGACCAACAAAACTCAATTGATGTGTCTTCAGGAAGGCATTTTTCTAAAGTGAGTAAGACTGCAGTGCAGTTACTGTCTGTGGAACTGAAGTTTATCTTCATCATGCATATTATGCTGAGGTTTTCTTCTGCATTGCTTATTTTGTAAACTAAATTGTTTTCCAGTCTTATAAACCTGCTTTATTGGCTGTATTATACTAAAATTTTTGAGCACCGTTCTCTTGGACTGTACTTAATACACTGTAATCAATCTTGAGTTTCAGCAAGAAAGGCATCTTGTAAATGAAGTAGAAGAAGAGAAGAGATTGGATTTATACCCTCCTCTTCACTACCCGAAGGAGTCTCAGGGCGGTTTACAATCTCCTTCCGCTTCCCACAACAGACACCCTGTGACGTAGGTGAGGCTGAGAGAGCTCTCTTGAGAACTGCTCCTGAGAGAACAGCTCTGAAAGAACTTACGACTGACCCAAGGTCACACCAGCAGCGGCAAGTGGAGGAGCAGGAATCAAATCCGGTTCTCCCAGATCAGAGTCTGCATTCCTAACCACTACACCAAACTATGTAAATAAATATCATCTGTAAATATCATTGATTTATTTACTTCATTTATAGTCATACATATTTTTGAGGATTTCAGATTTTTCTGCAAACTTGGGAAGTCCCCCAAGTTTGCTGGAAAATCTGTTTAATGTCTGCATGGCACTGAACTGTGATTTAGGTATCCACAGATGCAGACCACACATCGTTGATGGTAATAGATAATTAAGGGTCAACTAGCTGCAACTGTGTTAGGGTGACCACTCATGTTGTTTTAAAGGTAGGAGATGAGCAGAGTTGTTTTGCTGTTGTTTTCTTCCACGTAGCAGCCCTGGTTTTGGTGATGTCCCATCCGAATACTGAACTTGTCAAAGCTAAGCAGCATTTGGATTGGACAAGCTCAGGCTAGGCTAGGCTATTCAGACCATTTCAGAAGGTAGCCATGCCAGGTCCATAGCCAGTGGTCGGGCTTCATGGGTAGAATCATACATCTGGAGTCCCAATGTGCCTAGGGAGCCAGAATCTCCTCTTAAGTTGTGCCATGCTGCCATGCCGGCCCAAAGAGTTTTCGGTAACCCTCCTTCCTTCCATGCACTTACCCTGGCAGCAGGAGGAAGCAGTGGGAAGAGCCAACAAAGGGTGAGTTGAAGGAAGGAGGGTTACAGAAACCCCTTCAGGCTGGTGCAGCAGTACGGCACGGCTGAAGCACTCCGTCCCCTCCCCTCCCCTGCGCCTGCATTAAGTTATTTTTTTCCCACCATAGAGAACAATGGAGGGAATAGGGGCAACCTGTTTAGGGACCCATAGAATTGGACCCCCTGTCCAATGTTCTTGAAACTTGGTGGGTATCTTGGGGAGAGGCTCCATCAGCTATCCTGTGAGTTTCGAGCCTCTCCCTCAAACCCCCTCCCCTCCAGCCCCTAGAATATACCCTATGTTTTCACCATTGACTTCAATGGCCCATAGGATATAATGGAGCTGAAATTGACATTCGGCTGCCTGAAAGACTCTCCGGGACGCCGGCTGGGGGCGGGGCTTGGCTCCTGAGCTCCCGGAGCTGGGCTCCGGTGCGCTCCCCCCCGAAAAGACCCCTGGATTGGATTAACGCAGTTGGTAAGACCTCAGTTGTTATAATTTGTTCACCTCATACATTCTGTCCCGGAATCCACCTGACCATTTTCCCTCCAAGCTAAATAAAATATTTTATTTCCTAAAAATCCCTGACATAGAGTTTGATTTTGTCACCACTGCAGTATACTGGGTTGACACTGGGTTGATACTTTCATTGAGCTATCTACTACAATCCCAAACCTTTCTCGGTTTCGCGTTCCTGTGTCTCTACAAACATTATCAGAGTACTCCACAAGGTGGCGTTCTCAAAACTCCCTCTAATCTTACATACACAGTAGACATATAAAAAGGAAACAGGTTGAGAGTTTCTAGTTCAAGAGAACTGGTTCATCCATTTAGCTCAGCACTCCTCCCTTGACTGACAGTGACTCCTCCAGGCTTAGAAACGTCTTTTCCAGCATCTATTACCTCAGAATAATTGAACTGAAGATGCAGGGACTGAAAGTATATGTTTTCCATAGCAGGAGCAACAGCATCTTTAGGATTTATTGGGATGTGCCTGGTGTAGATCAGGAAAAATGATATGCTGGGGGAGAGTTCAATGCTCCTCCCCAGCATCACTTTCTCCATCAAACTCGCAGCCCCCATGACTGCTTTAAGTAAGACTGAAGGCATTGGGAGATCCAGTCAAGGAGATACACTGGCCCTCAGCCTAAATGAAAGACTTAAACTTGAAGTGGGAAGAGGGACTCACAACTTTTCACCAGATTGATGATGACACATGCCAGACTGATAAATATCAAGATGGGTAGCCATGTTAGTCAGTTTGTAGATATCTGAAGAAGTGAGCAGTGACTCATGTGGTGGAATGGGCCTGCATCAGCTGGCAGGCCCCACTCTGCCCACCCCTCCTTTGCCTGACCTTCCACATGAAGGGGCAGTTTTTCTCCGCTGCCTCCGGGTACTGCTGCCACCACTGTCCCTGTCTTGGGCTCTGGTTAGGTGGGACAGCCTCCTAACTTCCCTCTGGTGTCACTGGGAACCCACCCTGGGGCTTCCTGGAAG
Organism: Gekko gecko; assembly: GCA_029375565.1. Taxonomy (NCBI): domain Eukaryota; kingdom Metazoa; phylum Chordata; class Lepidosauria; order Squamata; family Gekkonidae; genus Gekko; species Gekko gecko. The sequence continues at coordinate 69,720 of JAPDNY010000116.1, read as the reverse complement.
TCTTTGGGGCTCCCCTGGAGAGTTGACAGCTCACTGTTTTGCCTCTTTTCTCCTCAGGGATTCCACGACCCACCCCTAGCATATCCAAGCAGTCGGGGAACTAGGCGGTACAGAGAGATTTCATGGCTTTATTATTTAAGGCCCCAGTCACACGGGCCAGATAACGTGTGGGGGAGGCGTGGCTGTTTGCCCCAGAACAAAATAAAGCGCAGTGGCCCGATCACACGGTCCCCCAAGTCTCTGCACTTAGGCTGTTAGCTGCCGATCACACAGTGATGCTGAAGTGTGGCAAAGAAGCGGCGCGGCACGATCACACAAGCGGCGATTGCAAGCCACCTCTTCCGGATCTCAGTTTTGCATTTGTGCGCATGCGCCATTCTGCAGATCGGCACTGTTTTCAGTTTGGTGTTTGTGCACATGCAGTTTGGTGTTTGTGCACATCCTATGGAGACTTACAAAACACATCCGGTTTGCGACAGGACATGGACAGACACCGGATGCAATGGGATACTAGCACTCCTGCGATCGGATGCCTGCCTTTGCCCCGCGTTTTCTGGATACTAGTGCACTTTCCGCGGTACTTTTAAACTCTGCATCTTCGTTGGGACGCCATGGGTTGGACACGGGAGCACTACACTTCCCAGAAGTTGCAGTGTGATCGCGCCCTGAAAATCCACCTGACATTTGTGCCTTCCGCGTGGCAAATTCTCTGTGCGACCGGGGCCTAAAGGATTTATTTGAAAACTCTTAACAGGCATATCTGCAAGGAGATCGAATCAGTCAATCCTAAAGGAAATCAACCCTGACTGTTCCCTGGAAGGTCAGATGCTGAAGCTGAAGCTGAAATACTTTGGTCACTAAATGAGAAGGGAGCACTCACTGGAGACGACCCTGATGCTGGGAAAGAAAGTCAAAGAAGAAGGGGGCGGCGAAGGATGAGATGGTTAGACAGTGTTATCGGAGCAATGAACATGAGATTAGGCAAACTCCGGAGCATTGTGGAAGACAGGAGGGCTTGGTGTGATGTGGTCCATTGAGTCGCAAAGAGTCGGACTTGACTGTGCGACTGAACAATAACGACAGGCATATCCACGGTGAACTGAAGAACTAAAATAAAGGTGACAAAACCACTCCGTCTCTCCCTTCTCTACACTCATGCCCAGGGCTATTTTTGGGCAGGAATGTATAGGAACGGAGTTCCGGCTGGCTTCCAAGTTGGCCACGCCCACAGCCCTCCCCCCCCCCCGTTCCCCAGGCACTTTGCAAGCTGCAAGGTGCTTGGGGAAGCCAAGCCGATCCAGGGAGGGAAGGCAGCAGATCCAGAAACTGCCTTCCTTCCCTCGGGTTCCCCATGTGCTCCGCAAGCTGAGGGGGCACCTGGGGAAGCCAAACCTGGGAAGCAGCTGTGCTGTCAGGGGTGTGGCCTAATATGCTAATAAGTTTCTGCTGTTGGGTGTGGCCTATCATGCTAATGAGTTCCTGCTGGACTTTTTCTACAAAAAAAGCCCTGCTCATGCCCTATCTAACTGGTCTGCAGGGCAGGTACATCATTTCACTGAAGTCAGTTGGATCAGCACATCTCTCAAAATGGCCTCTATCTCCTGCAGGGTCCAGACTGTCTGACTGGCTCCAGACTTCTGACTGAAAGGCTTCCCGCCCCAAACTCCACAATAAAAAACAGCAGTTCCCACGCAGGAACTGGCTCTCCCTCCTGCAGCATTCTGGGGCTGATCTCCTCACAACCTTCATGGACTTCCTATCCCCTCTGGGGAGCTGCCTTCAGACTACCCGTTGGAGACAGGAGGGGAGAGGGGAAGGAGGAGGAGACTAGGCCAAGGCCTACCTCATGTTTGGTGGTCTCCTTCTATCCAGCCCACACCAACTTAAAACACATACACAAAATGGCATTTCTCCACAACTCATGGAAGCTCATACCCTGCTACATATTTTGTTAGTCTTTAAGGTCCTACTGGACTCTTGGTTTTTTTTTAGCATGGTTCTCCAATGAACTGTTAATCCACCTGAGGCCTGAGGCCTGTTTGGTGGTGGTCCCTCCACCTCACTTACCCACCTTATACATTCAGACATCTAGTGAAAATCTTTTTTTCCATGCAGCCTTTGACTCTCAGGCACTTGAGATTCCGGTGTGCTAGATTTCACTTCATATTTAAGCTAACATCCTAAGATACCTTGATTGCTTTTTTGCAGAGGCATTTATGCATTGAAAAATCAACCTGTCCATGCTTTCTCTCACCCATCTGCAATATGGGGAAGTAGCCATAATGGAAGCCCTTCCATATAGTGTTTTTGTGAGGATTCCAGAGGTAATCTACATGAAATCCTTTAGAGCCCCCCCCCCCCCCAAAAAAAAGACCTTATATAGCTGCAGGGTATTACTATTACAAAACTTCCCCTCAATAGATAGTAGTTAATTTTAATCATCATTTGGGATATCTCAGCAGACAATCTCCTTCTCTCCACAACATGGTCATGTGTCTTCGAAGAGGAAACTGAGCCAGAAAGGAAGCCACAGCTCGCATATTTTGATAGTCAGCAACAACTCAAAGCCCCACACTGGGTGCAGAGAATGGATAAGAGGAAGATGATTTGGTGGCTTTGGGTGGCAGCCTTGAATCTGGTGCCTGGTAAGTTCCAAGTAAGGAATCTGTAGTCCTGGAAGATAAATGGATTATTTCTGACGTTCTGCTCAGCAGGAGAACCTAGGCAACCACGGTTGCCAGTTTTGGCTTGAACATAGATTCAGGTGGGTAGCCGTGTTGGTCTGAAGCAGCAGAACAAAGTTTGAGTCCAGGGGCACCTTTAAGACCAACAGAGTTTTATTCAAGGTATAAGTTTTTGTGTGCATGCACAGCTCTTCAGATACAATGAAATGGAAATTGCCAGTCTATACATATAGGTGAGCAGTAAATTATCATAGAGCATGATGAAGATGTTTTACAGAAGATGTTTAACAGATGTTTAATGATCAATCAGAAATAACGAGCTTAGGTTATGTGGTTACTGTGTGTTTGGGTTTGATTCCGGGGGGGAAATATAGTGAAGGAAATAAATATGTCAAAATTGCAGATTGATGGGGAGATGTATCCTTAATTGTGGAATGCTGAGAGTAATTAACCAAGACCCTGCCATTAGACTCCATTCGTCTCCTCTCAAGCATGGAGGTGACCTTGAACAGTTAGATCCAAGTCCAGCAGCACCTGAGAGACCAACAAGGTTTTCAGGATATAAGCTTTCAAGAGTCAAAGCTCCCTTTGTCAGATTCACGACGATAGCTTTTACCCAAAAAGACTTGTTAGTCTCCGTGGTGCTACTGGACTTGTATCTTGCTGCTCTACCACAGACCAACACGACCACCCTCTGAAACTCTGGCTTGAGAAATTCCTGGAGCTTTGAGGTTGTGCCTTCAATTTCTCCTACACTCTACGGTATACCATACCATCCAGGAACTGATCACTGTATACTAGAGATTGGTTGTAATTCTGGGAGAACACCAGGCCCTACTCAAAGGTTGGCAACCCTATCAGGCAACTCTTCCTTCCTTCCTTCCTGAGATCTCCCCACTTGTACCTATACAGGAACAGTCCTCAAAGGATTGTTTTTAATATTATGGAACTAGAGAACAACTGAATGGGCAGGGGGAGGCAGGGGGGAGTGCCAGGGAGCTCGTGAAATGTCTGCAGGATTCTCTGGACCTTTAAATGCCTCAGCTAGCCTAGCAGCCTTGGTGACAGGTGCATAGCTATGATAGGGCCATGCCCCCCTCACTCATTAGCCCTGCCCCCACCAGCCACTCCAGTGCCTCATAGACCTTGGCCAGCTGCACTTGCTCTAACATGACTGGGTCAAGGCGGCCCTCCTCTGCTGGCGCCCGTGCCCCTGCCCCACCACCCCAAGATTTCTGGCTGTGCCCCTGCTTGATGAAAGGATGACAAGAGTCAATGGGGTTGGCAGGTGAGACAAAAGAGTTATCTGCCCCTTCCCCTCTTAAAGAAATCGCCTTATCTGGAAGGACTCCAGCCAGAATACCATTTGGAGCAGCAGCCCCACCAAGGATTAATCCAAGAGCTGAGAAGGGGCAGTTCAATGCTTTTGCTGTACACATAGGAGGACCGTCATGGGATTTGACTGGGAATTCAGAATGGGTTCACATGATGGTGTGTTGCGATTGGGTTTTGACGCTGTCTGTCATCTTTTTGGCCATACAGAATCCTTTGGCGAGAAAAAAGCTGAGAAAGTGATTGGAGTTCTGGGCGACTCTGTAACTTTCCATCTGAAGACTTCGGAACCATTTAGGCAAATCTTTTGGCTGACTTTAAACAGCAGACGCCTTGTTGCTTTGGTGAAACCAGGACAGCCCTGTGAAGTTAGTGTAACCTTCCCTGAATTTGTAGGGCGGGTGAACACTTTGGAAGACTGCAGGAGGCTGCAGATCACTAACCTACGCCAAACTGACTCCGAAACATACAGAGCACTAATAATAGCTGTTGATGAACAACACCAGTTGAAGGAGCACTTTGAACTGCAGGTGTACAGTAAGTGTTTCCATATCAGTCTTGTCATTTTTCAACAAGGAAATAGTTATGTATTGGGCCTAAGCCATTCCTCTAGCTGAACCAGGTACGGGTGGAGCTTGCTACCTTAGAAAAATACCTCATCAGGATCCTGGAACTGTAATGTATGCTAGGAAGTGAAATGTCTCCATTAGAAACTCATGTTAAGCTTCGTGCCTAGACAAGGATCCTAATCCTCAACATCTGATTGGTTGTCTAAGAAGCACCGTCCTACCAGGACGAACCTCAAACTCTTGGGGGGAACGAACCCTATTGGTTCTTATCTCTGTAATCTTATTGGTTACTAATATGTAAATAGGCACGGCTACATTAGCCGGGAATGTTTAAAAGGAGCCTAGCTCCACTGTTGTTTTGTCATCTGTTGATCTGCTGTTTGCTGTTCTGGTTGACTTGAGCTGTTGCTGGATAAAGCTGAATCACTTTGCTGAAATTGAGTTAAATGTCATACTTAACAGGAACAAACCAATAGATAAGTGTTGTAATGTAAATAGCCTACCACTGGGTGTGGGTGTGTGTTGGGTGTGGCGTGTGCATGCTTTGTAAGCAGGGCTCAAGCCCTACTAGTTGTCCTTGTAGTGTGCTGAAATAACGAAATAAGCTAGAGCTGATCAACGCAATGCATCTAGAACCCAGTATTTAACAGGGAGTGTTCTCTTCCTTCCTGAGGGGCTTCAAGGACAGTTTCACAGATATATGTAATTCAGAGATGCATGTATTTATTTGCATGTATTTATTAGCATATATTTATTTATTCTTACCTTCCCACCGAAGCGGTACCTATGACCATGGAAACATCTTCGGACAGTGCTGGCTCTTTGGCTTAGAAACGGAGATGAGCACTGCAACCCTAGAGTCAGATTCGACTGGCTTTCGAGCAAGGGAAACCTTTACCTTTACTTATTTATTTATATCCTCCTGTTTTTCCCAGTTGGGATTCATGCAGTACATTTGCACCAGTCAAAGTATTTTGGCTGCTCACTTTTTTTTAAAAAATATTTTTATTTATTTTTCCACATAACCACATATGAAACAAGTGTTACAGTTTTACAATTATGCAATCTCTGAGGTCACTGCCACCTCTTATAACCATTTTCCTTTCCCCCCCCAAATTATTTATTATTGGATATATTAACATGTTCAGTATTACATCTTATGAATATCACATATCCTTTTCTTTTATCCCCTCCCGCCCCAATACAAGGCTTCCCGCAATGCTCTTACCCCTTTATAACCCCTTGTATATTTATTAGTTTAACATAAAACTCACCTCTATTATCTAATTATCAATTACTATCAATTACTATACATCACTTTCTTTATCAGTTTAAGGTAACATTTTAACAATCTAATTATTCATAATCATTTCTATATTTTGTTCTTAATACCTATCAAAGCAAGTCAATTTATTTTTTATGTCCCAATTTTTCTCAAGATATTCCTTAAAGTCTTTCCATTCTGCAAAAAAGTCTTCATCCTCTTCATTGTTAAGCTTTCTTGTCAATTTATCCATTTCTGCCATAAAAAGCATCTTCCTTCTCCATTCCCATATTTCAGGTATCTTTTCTTGTTTCCAGAATCGTGCATAAGTCATTCTAGCTGTTGTAACCAAGTACCATAACAATGTTCTCTTGGTTACATTTATTTCTTCCATTTTGAGACCTAACAGTAATATTTGTGCATCTTTTTTAAAAGTACATTTCAGGATTTTTTGTATTTCATTATGTATCTCCGTCCAATAACTCGTGGCCTTATCACAAGTCCACCACATATGGTAAAATGAGCCTTCTTTTTTTCTACATTTCCAACATTTGTTGGACATAGTCTCATTAATATTAGCAATTTTCTTTGGAGTCATATACCACCTATACATCATTTTATAACAATTTTCTTTCACATTAACACAAGTTGAAATTTTCATTGACTTTTTCCACAAACACTCCCATGATGACATAGTTATTTCACTATTTACATTTACAGCCCATTTTATCATTTGTTCTTTTACCATTTCATCTTCCGTGTACCACTTCAATAAAACCTTATATATTTTTGAAATCATTTTTTTACCTTTTTCAGCACATACAATTTCAATTTCATTATTTTTTCCCTGAAACCATACTTTTTAAAATCTGTCTTAAATAAATCATAAATCTGTCTATAATTCAACCAATCATAGTCAAATTCCAAGTCATCTCTATCTCTTATCACAAAACTTTTCCCTTCTAATTTTAAAATATTTCTGTAGGGTAACCAATCTTGTCCTTCATGTCTTGAATATGGTTTAATCACTTCTGCCGGTACTATCCAAAGTGGTCTTTCTTCAAAGAAAAATTTTCTATATCTCATCCAAGTCTCGAACAGTGATCGTCTTATAAAATGATGTTTGAAAAATTTATCCATTTTTGACTTTTCATACCATAAATAAGCATGCCATCCAAATTTATTGTCGTGACCTTCTAACGCCAGCAGCTTCTTATTTTCGAGATTAATCCATTGTTCTAACCACGTTAAACAAACTGCATCATGGTAAAGTCTAAGATTAGGTAGTTGAAGTCGTCCTCTTTCCTTTGCATCACATAATATTTTCATTTTAATTCTTGGTTTTCTTCCTGCCCAAACAAATTTTGATATTTCTTTCTGCCATGAATCCAATATCTTGGCCCAGGACAGACTGGCAATTTGCCCCGGTATCGAGTCATGCCAAAAAAACCCCGGAGTAAACGATACCGGGTTTTCCCGTCCACACAGCGGGGGCCTCTGCCGGAAGATACGGGACGGAGGCGCGCGGGAGCGTTCAGACTGCCGCACCGGAGGCGCGCTATATTCGCTGTTTCCCCATTATTTCGGCTGTGGGCGTATGTGCGTATGAGCGCTTGAGCGCTCATGCGCTCATGCGCATAAGCGCATTTTGGCGATTTTTTTTTTTTTGCCCTGCAACGCCGGAACCGCATTGGGCAGTGGAGCGGAGCGCAGCCAATCACACCGCTGCTGCCTCATGCCCAACGCGGGTTGCTCCCGGCTTTTCGGCTGCGCGTTCAGACTCCCCGGAAGCGGAGAAACGCGCGACAAACGCAGGCTTTCAAGATTTGCGTCGGCTTTTATCAGGTGTTTTTTTAATCCGGCAGTGAAGCGCGAGAGCACCGGTAGGCTACGGGTGGGGGACGCCAGGCAGATGTGCCTGTGTGAACATTCCATTTAATCCGATATTGAGTCGTTGTCAGCCCGGGTCCCATCCCGCGGCAAATTGCCAGTCTGTCCTCGGCCCTTACTTTTATTATTGGGATAGTCTGAAATAAAAACATTAAGCGAGGCAAAATATTCATTTTAACTGTTGCTATCCTTCCCAATAATGATAAGGTGTCCCATTTTTTCATATCTTGTTGAATCTTATTCCAAATTTTTTCATAATTGTTTTTGAATAAATCTATATTTTTCATAGTCAATTCAATTCCTAAGTATTTTGTCTTTGTAACCACTTCACATTGAATTTTCTCTTGCAGTTCAACTTGTTTTTGTTTCGCCATATTTTTACACATCACCTTCGTCTTATTTTTGTTTACATAAAAACCAGCTAAATCTCCAAAGTCTTTAATTTTTTGCATCAATAGTGGTATATTCTCTATTGGGTCTTGAATCATAAACATTACATCATCCGCAAATGCTCTATATTTATATGTGAAGCCTCTCATTGTAAGTCCTTTAATATTCTTATCATCTCTTATTTTCCCCAATAATACTTCTAATATCCATATAAACAATAATGGGGATAATGGGCAACCTTGTCGTGTCCCCTTTTGAACCTTAAAATACTTCGTCCTTTCTTTATTTACATTCAATGCTGCTTTTTGATCTGAATATATCGCTGTAATCATATTTAAAAAGATTGACCTATCTTCATTTTCTCTATCACTTGAAACATAAAGTCCCAGTTCAAATTGTCAAAAGCTTTTTCCGCATCCAAGAAGAGGAATCCAACTTCCTTCTCCGGGTGTTTGTCACAATATTCAATTGCATCTATCACCATTCTTAAATTGTCTCTGATTTGTCTATTTGGTAAAAAGCCAGCTTGTTCCTCTGTTATAGCATCTTTCAAATAATTTTTAAGTCTTTCAGAAATTATTTTAGCAAACAATTTATAGTCGTTATTAAGGAGGGATATTGGTCTGTAGTTTTTCACATTAGTTAAGTCCTGTCCTTCTTTAGGTATGAGTGAGATATTAGCTTCTTTCCATGACTCTGGTATCAGTTTTGTCACTCCTATGTCATTTGACAAAAGTTAAAAAACTGGGGTTAGCTCCTCTTTTAATTTTTTATAAAATTTTGCTGTAAATCCATCTGGACCCGGAGCTTTCCCCAATTTTGCTTCTTCTATCGCACTCACTACCTCTTCCTTTTTAATTGGACCATTCAACGTCTCTCTCATTTGTTGTCCCAACTTTGGTACTTCAATATTCTCCAAATATTTCTTAAGTTTCTGTAAATCAATGAATTTTTTTGAAATAATTTAGCATAATAATTAAAGAAGACTCTTTTTAACCCATTTAAGTCCTAGAAAAAGAGTTATGTCTGTTAGAATAGAAAGTATAGTCTTTAGTTTTAGGATTCCATTTTCTCCATACATCTTCCAATTTCTCTTGTTCCATCAATTAAAATTTTTTTTTTGGTAATTTCCCAGCCACTTCCACGGCCTTCTTTGATTGTCTATCCAATTTATTATTTACTGTACCGTTGAGGTCTCCTGCAAAAATGACCTGATCATAATTTAAGTGATCCATTTCTTTTGTCAAGTCTTTAAAAAAGTTTTCTTTAACTCCATTGGGTGCATACAAATTTACAATCAAAGTTTTTTTCCTGTGCATCATTATTTTAACTCCAATATACCTTCCTTTGTTATCTGCAAAAATTTCTTTAGGATCTAATTCTTTTTTAATATAGATCACTGTTCCTTTATTCTTTTTTGTCGCCAAAGAGTAAAACTCTTATCCCAATTTTTTATTAATCACATACTTGTTATCTTGTTTTCTAATATGTGTTTCCTGTAAACAAATTATATTGCTCTTTTGTTTTTCTAGCCAATGATTTACTAATTTTCTTTTGTTAGGTGAGTTAAGTCCGTTCACATTCCAAGATAGTAATTTATACTCCATAGTGTCTTGATTTATATATCCACAAAATCTTCAAAATTATTTTCTTTGAACCTACACAAATCTCCTTCCGTTTTAATCGTAAATCTCACTGAATGGTATGTAAATGACAATCCTTGTGGTATTTCCCATCTGAATCTAATCTCCATTGCCTTTAGTTTGTCAACCAATTTTTTAAACTTTCTTCTGCCTTGTAAAATTGCTCTAGGGATTTCTCTCAAGATTATTATCTTTTTGCCATCAATTTCAAGCGGTAGTGTGAATTGCTTCTTGAAAATATCTTCTTTCATTTTTCTTGTCACCAACTGCACAATAACATCTCTTGGTAATTTCTTTTTCTGAGCATATGTTGAATTTACTCTGTAAATTAAATCAAAATCTGAGTCTAGGTCTCCTTGATCTTCCCCTATGTACGCCGTCAGTGCTGTTATTACCAATGTACGTATATCTTGATCTTCTGCCTCATCTATTCCTCTTAGCCTCAGATGATTTTGCGTTGCTCTATACTCCATCATAGATTCCAACCTTGTATTCTCTTGGAGAGTTGTTTTAATTTTTTGTTCCAACTCCGTCGACTTTGTTGCTAAAATTTGAACTTCTTTTTTAACTTCCTCTGTGTCTTTTTTAAACTCTGCCACTTCTGCAAGGACCAGTTCTTTCATTGCTGCCATATTCTTCTCTTGTACTTGTACTTGTACTTGTTCTATTTGTTCCAATTGCTTTTCCATTTGTTGTTTCATCTGTAATTCCATTTGTTTGGTCTGGAGTTCCATTTGTTTTCCTAGATTCTGCACTGCCTCCATCATCCTCTTCTCCATGGCATCTATAGCTGTCTGCCATTCTTTCTTATCTTTTGCTGTCATTCTTGGACTTGATGTAGAAGCTGCCCTTTGTCTTGGCCTCAGATCCATTTTGAAATCTTCGTTAAAATCTTAAATGCCACCAAAGTCTCTTTTTCTCCTAGGTGCTTAGTCAAATCGCCACCTTTATACTTTTCTTTTCGTTATTATTATATCTTAAAATTAAGTTTTTAAAAATTAGTCCTCCTCAAAATGGTGGGTGCAGTTTTTCTATGGTTTTTTGGCAAGAGTAGGCTTTTTTTATAACTTCCTGTTTGATGTCCGTCCCGAAAATCCGTCTTCCTGTGTAGCACTTTAAAACTTCCGTCTCCTTCCGGTTACTCAGTCTCTTTCAAAGCCCACTCTAGCCTTAAACTTGTCTTTCCCAGCTGGAACTTATTTTCAGTAGCTCAGAGTCACATCAGTTTCGTTTTTACAGCTCACAGTTTATCTCTAGCTGACCACAGGAATGCTAAACAAAAGTTAATTTTTCAGTATTTTCTCGCTCTGGAAAGCTTATTTTACATCCAAACGGAACAGATTGTCTTGCAAAAGCTTTTATACACTTATCCGCTTGCTTCAAATTTCGTTACGTCTTCAAATCAGTAAGCAAAAAGTTTTTGTTACCTTACATGTCAATCTCGGGGTTTTGCATTGCTTCTTTTAAATTTGATGTTGATCTTGATGGTAAAGAGGTTGGTAGATGACGGATTTATGCTGAATTCTCAGCCCGGTTGGCTCCTGTAGAGCTGACACGCAACTGCCCACTTCGTGAGAGGGGATCAAAGCGTAAACAAGCCTCCTCCGAGGCTTGCTCACGTCAATCTCAACTCTCTCTTGGACTTTGCTGCTTGCTTGTCACCCTCCTACCTGGGGGATGCTGCGTTGGGCAAAAAAAAAGCCCAAACTGTCGAAAGGAGCCACCGTCCACCCTGCGCGATTGCAAAGTGTGTTAATTCGCCATTTTACTCCGACCATTTTCCGATCTTTCTCTTATCACTAATGTTCACTTTGACAAATGACACCAAATCAACATAGCTAGCACTTTAGTACCATATTGTTTTAGCAAACTGTTTTAAAATGTTTTATGATAAATCTGATTGTTATTATGTATTTTATCGCTTGTGAGCTGTCCTGAGCCTGCTCCGGTGGGGAGGGCGGGATATAAATCTGAAAAATAAATAAATAAATAAATATAAATTTCTATATATGGATGATGCAACGAAAATGCCCACTGTGTGCATGTTTTCATGTGGGGGTGGGAGGCTTCGGGGCATCCCAGGAGAGGAAGAAAAACAGGACATTTTTCTTCCTCCTTTATAATGCAATAACCCTAAATATTTATATAGAAGAAAGCAGAAAGTAGCTGCAGCGCCCGGCTCAGGAAGAGGAGTCTGCACATTGTGCTTCCATCCTCTTCAACCACTTCCAGGCTTGCCAAGAACTTACCGTATGCCGGTGGGGGATGGATACGTCCTGGCAGGACCATCCTCGGGGGAAGGGAAGACGCGGTGCACGATGCCATTGCCAGGAAGTGATGCCAGGCGACGCTCTGGCAATGTGGATGGAAACTCGATGGTACCATCGAGTTTCCAGCCCCGTTGCAGAGCATCGCCCGGCATCACTTCCTGGTGACAGCATCGTGTGGCGTTGGTGTTGCCCGGGGGAATGTTCCGGCCGGGGACTGTGCGTCCCCCGCCGAAATACGGTAAGTACTTGGGAACCCTTCTGCCTTTCTCCCATCCAATTCTTCCTCTTTATCAATCCTCCAAGGAGCTCAGGTCAGACTAGGAGGGAAATGTCTGCCCCCTGTACCATCTAAAGCTGGGCTTTGGCTTGTGCTTCCTGTCTCCTGCCTGCAGGGGTAAAGAGTGGGTGTGGCCAGAGCATGAGTCTTCAGCCGAAGGGTTTTGTATGTGTGTATGGCTCATGCCCTGTGGCCTGCCTTGGATGAGGTGGGACACTGGACTCACAAGCAACTTAAGACAGAAGCAGCTCATTCTGTTTGTTTGTATTTATTGCATTGTATTCGGTTGTATTTTTATCACTGTAGGCTACTTTGAGTCCCTTCAGGGAGAAAAGCGGCTCTTCAGTATAGCAGATACTTAAATCCACAGGGTGGGGCTATGTTGACTGACGGGAGGTTTTTCCTCCAAACTTGTGCAGAAAAATCTGAAATGTTAAAAAGGTGGGGTTTCTTCCCCCAAAAACATAGAGCTGTTGTCTGTGCTTGTGCAGACAGTTGTTTTCTGGGATCATGCCAGCCACATGACCATGGAAACGTCTTTGGACAGCGCTGGCTCTTCGGCTTTGAAACGGAGATGAGCACCACAACCCTAGAGTCGGATTCGACTGGCTTTTGAGCAAGGGAAGCTTTACCTTTACTTTCTCTTCAGTGCTGCGTGCTGAGTCTCTTGGTGGGGGAAGGGAGTGGTGTGAGCTAGGTCACTAAGTAGCTAGGTTGGTAATTAACAGGAACCTCCACATTCAGAGGCAGTAAACCTTTGAATACCAGTGCTTGGGGGCATACTGGGGGGATACCTTGGCCTCTATACCCTGCTGTTGGTCTTCCTAAAAAAATGGTTGGCCCCTGTGTCAAGCAGGATGTTGGGCAAGATGGACCACTGATCTGATCCAGCTGCACTTTTTTAATGCTCTTGTATTATGTTTTAACCTTGTGAGGTAGGCTAGACTGAGGCCCAAGGTCACCCAGCAAGGCAGAGTCCCCAGCATTTCATCACACTTTTTAGAGTGACCTGTAAACTGGCGTATCAAGGATCTGAGTTTGTTCTTATCACTGCTCTTGAAGTAATGGCTCTCTCTCCTGGTGTTTGCCCCTAAATCTGACATTCAGAGGTATGCTGCATTTGTACCTTGAGGTTTCATTTTGCTATCATTGTATAGAGATGTAGTTGGAGATTCCTCTATTCATTAATGAAGTTATTATAACCAACCCATACTGAAAAATTAACAACAGTAACAAAGTTGTTCTGGCAACGTACTTAGGATTTCCAGAAATCGGTGATTCAGGAAGAGTGTGTTTTGGCTATCTTGAACTGACAGGGAAGTTTACCAACCAATAGATTTATACAGATTTGGCAACTGAAAAGGATTGTGCCAATAGGTCTCTCTTTTCATAGTGCGCTCACAATTGACTACTGGCTCACTGGCCTCGGGAAGCTTTGATTCTAGATGTAGTGCTTCCTGTTTGTTTGAGCTACTCTGTTATGGGTGCTGAATCTTTTAGGCAGAGCAGTAAATGTTTTCCTTACAGAACCTAACATAGAGGCAACATTGCAGGCCAGGGGGAGCAGGAACACAGGTGAATAGAATTGAAGTGAAGTGAGAACAAAGAACAGAGGATGTCCTCTTTTGTCTTTGTTCTCTTCCGGTCATTTTAGAAGAATGTTTCTGGGAAAGGGATAAAAAGCTCCCCAGCAGATACTTCCACCCAGGTCCTTTCTGCTATACTGTCTTTGCTTTTCTTTTATTAACAACCTCTCTCAACTGCCTTTCCGCTAATTAATGTTGTCGTGTCTCCTACCTTCCCACCACTTCCATTTAGAACTTCTCTCAGAGTCTCATCTGGAAGTCCAGTGTGAAAAAGACGCTCTGAACGATGGGAAGGAAATCGTGCATTTGGCCTGCTCTGCGGGGAACTGGGGAAATGATGTGGAATACAATTTAACCTTAGATGACAAGACAGAGCGCCTCTTCTTTGGGAATCCTCTCTCTATCTGGCATAACCCACGAGATGACCGGAACGTCACCTGCACAGCAATGAACCCTGTAGGAAGCGCCTCCAAGACAGTCTCCATAAATCAGGCCTGTGAAGGTAGCTTATCTTCTCTCTCCTTACCAAGTGAGTATTGCTGCACACCTGTATTCCCACATGATCTGACAATACTTGATTTTGCATGAAAACCAAAGGTGGGCCGGTTGGTAGAACACAGGTAGAGGAACTGTAGATTTCCTTCTGAAATATATAACTGAAGCTATAAATAGAATAAATTTCCCTTCACTAAATGTCCTGTGATTTGAATTATGCAAATTAAGAACTTGGTTTTATTCTGTTTTTTGCTAATCATGGGTAGGTCTGACGCTTTGCTCTGAAGCCCTTGCCCCCAACTCAGTGGAAATCCTGCTCAGGGCTGTTTTTTGAAGCTTTCAGAGCAAGAGACATCTTGTTGAAAAGTAGGGTTGCCAGCCTCCAGGTGGTGCCTGGAGATTTCCTGGAATTACAACTGATCTCCAGGTGATAGGTATCAGTTTCCCTATAGAAATTGCTGCTTTGGAGGTTGGACTCTATGGTGTTATATCCAGCTGAAGTACCTCTCCTCTCCTCCCCTCCCCAAACCCCACCTTCCCTAGGCTCCATCCCCAGATCTCCAGGCATTTTGGAACCTGGAGCTGGCAACCTTATAAAAGGGAAGATCCTCAAGATCTTAATTTTGTGCTTACATCATAGACTCATGAAATACACACAGTCACTGGTTCTGTTGAAGGATACATGATCAGTTATTGGTTCATCTCACTGACTGCCAGTCACAACTGGCAATCAGGCAGTTCAGTTTTTGGACATGCAGTTTGTGGCAGTTTGAAGAGCAGTGCTATATGTTTTCTCAACGCTGCAGTACAGCGCCATCAGTTTTTTGCACATGGATGTTCTCACACAGCCTGACAGAGCCATCTCTCCCAGATCCATCTCTCCTCTCATTTCTTGAGGCTGCATAACATTTTGCTCCACAGCCAAATCTACAGAGTTAAATCAGTCATTGAGCATATGAAACGCTGGCAAATAAACACTGGGTGTGAGGTATTTTTGAAACCTGTATTATTGGTGCGGGATTCTTTCAGAACCTTTGGAGAGAGTAATGGCTGATAACTGACAGTATTTTACGCAGGTGTGATAATGCAAAGCTCCATGGGATTTACAGTTTTCCCTCTTGCATCCGTTTTTCATGTCTTAAAAGTAAAACAGAAAACTTTAAAACTTCATGGTACAGTGGGAAGCACCCCAAACAGAAAAAAAAACACTTTGAAAGGAAATCTTATGTGTGAACCCTTTGATGGATTGCGCCTTGACTAATGGCATCATCAGCTGCGATGTTACATGCTGTATGTTTGTGTTTGAAAATAAAGTGGAGGGCAGCCAGCAGCAAAGCTTGGCCAGGTGAACTGGGCCCAGGGTGGACTAACGACCAGGAAAAGCCCTAGTGGGTCAAAGGCCCACCCAACTCCAAGCAAAGGCCTTTGCCCCATGTGAGCTGGCTGGCTGCTTCTCCCTCCTTTGGAGTGCGGAGGTGGGGGTCACCTGGCCCAGGCAAGCTGTGTTGGGGGAGGACACCTATCCAAGCCCTGCTCTGCCGCTCTCTCTCCTTCTGTCTCTGTCCCTCCTTTGGAGGGTGCGTGCAGTCCTTTGCTGGGCTGGGCCATTTCCCCCTCCCAGACTGCTTTTGCCCTAGGCAGCAAGGGGAAACGCCTCTTTTGCTAAACGATTATCCTCCAGCTGTACAGGATGAAGAACCTCCGATTGCAAGTAAGTATTTATTTATTCAATCATTCATTTAATCAGGGCTTTTTTTGTAGAAAAAGCCCAGCAGGAACTCATTAGCATAATAGGCCACACCCAACAGTAGAAATATTAGTATATTAGGCCATCCCCCGACAGCACAGCTCATTAGCATATTAGGCCACACCCCCATGTTACCAGAAGTGTGGTCATCCAGCCACACCCACCTTTTGCTTCTTATTCTGTTTACCTTGTTTGGTGTCAAAACCCAGGGCTTTTTTTGTAGCAGAAACTCCTTTGCATGTTAGACCACACACCCCTAATGTAGCCAATCCTAATGAGTTTCTGCTGTTGGGTGTGGCTCGTTATGCTAATGAGTTCCTGCTGGGTGTGGCCAACTCGGGAGCCAGCTAGAACTCTGTTCCTGTGCGTTACTGCCCCAAAATAGCCTTGCATTTAATGTAAGTTTGAAGAGAACTGGGAAACCTGCTCTATACACTGAATGTTTCACAGCAGGGCTGTTTAATTGTTTTCCTGTGAGACTTTAAACTCTGTACAGAGCCTTTTTCGGGAAGGGGTGGTTCCCGGAGGAACTTTTTGTCCTGTGCAACTCTAAGAAGCCAGGTTTTTTAAAAAAATTGGTTGCTTCATCACCAGATGTTTTTTTCTTTGCAGCTTAATGAACCCTACTTTTGAAATGGGTGCCTGATCACAACACTTTTAAAAAATTAAATTAATGTCATTTAGATTTGATTTTAGGTTTGGAGAATAGCAAAGCGTTTCCCCTGAAATGCATCTGTGATTCATACTATTAGCAATTTACGTTAGCAGCAGGTTTCAGTGTTTAGGAAAACGAGGGGCCAGGAGGGAGGATGCCTCAGTGCGCAGGGCTGGTGAGGAGGGCGGGTTCCTGCCCCTCTGCAGCGTGGTGGGGGGCGGGGGAGGTGAGGAAGGAGGCAGCTGCTTTCCCACTTGCTGTGGTAGGGTTGGCCTAGTCTAGGGTGCCCCAGAGCCTGGAACCAGCCTGGGACCAGACCTTCCAGAGATGCTGAACTAAGGTTGCCAACCTCTGAGTAGGGCCTGAAGGTCTCCAAGAATCACAACTGATCTTCAGACAACAGAGATCAGTTTCCCTGGAGAATATGGCTGCTTCCGGGGTGGACTCTATGGCATTATACTCTGTGGAGGCTCCCTCTTATCCCCAACCCCCATTGTCTCCAGGCTTTGCCCCCCAAATCTCCAGGAATTTCCCAACCTGTGGTTGGCAAGCCAATCAGCTTGACACAAGTGATGTGGTGTTCCAGGTAGGGGCCAGAATCCTATGCATGAATGACTTCTCGCCACCACCTACAGTCGTGGAACTAGGGCACTCATTTATTTCCCCCTTGCTCAAACAGTACCTTGTTGCTACGCCCCCTCCTTGTACTTTGGTACACTCTTGGTTGCAAGCTATTTTCTCTGCTAATCTTGCTTTTCTGTTATTGTAGAGCAGCAGCTGGAAGGTACATCTGGCCAGAGCAGTGCCCATCTGCTAAACAGTGGTTATGGGCCGCTTACAGGGTCGGCGGACAACCCAGTCCAATGCGGCTGGAGGTGGGGAGGGAGCCACGGTGATGCCCACCCCCACATATTCAGGAGATGAGGCACAGGCATAATGGTAAGCCAGCCTGATAACTAGAATGGACCAGAGCAGCTACTTCCCCCTCCCTTAGACAACGGGCGATCAAGGCATGGGGTTAGTCTAACAATCCCCACGTAAGGACCATTTTCCTATCTGTGTGTTTCTCCCAACAGGTGTAGAAGATCAGGAACAACTGTGTTCCCTGTCTGTTTGAAGAAACAGGTGCTAATCTAAAAAAAATTGAGGATAATGGTTTTGTTTTTATGTCTTTGAATGCCCGGCTTTGAAAAATAAAATTTGCAAATGCTACATTTTCTGACTTTGAGTTCTATTTGTTGTATTCTGTTCTGGCAGTCTCCAAGCAGCGGCTGGACAAACACCTGTCAGGGATGCTTTAGGCTGATCCTGCATTGAGCCAGGGGGTTGGTCTAGATGGCCCTTTTCAGCTCCATGATTCTGTTTTATATTCTTCTTTCACTATTGTGCCACTAACGTTTTAATATTTTGCTTATGTTACCTTTTCACATTCCAAACCCTGGTGTTTTGGGGTGTGTGTGTGCTTGATTTATGGGAAAGCATTTTTAACTGCCCCTTTCATTTTCTTTTAGAGGAAGACAAAAGACTTGATTCTATTGCATAATGACTGATGTAGCATGGAACGCACAATTATGTTATAACTGTTCTGCATACTTTTTTTGTCTGTTAAGGGCCTTGAATACGGTTTTCCGAAATGTACAAAGATTTAACGTTGCAAAAAACTTCTTACACATGTGGACTGAAAACTGTTACTATTCAGGGGGAAAGATTTTGTGAAAAACTCTGTTTACAGCAATTCCATAATTTTTTTGTGGGGGTGTTTTCTTTTCCTAAAGGAACATCGTTTACAAACATGTCTTAAGAGTGGCTGCTTTTCAGGGAAAATTGCAAAATAATGAAAGAAATGTATACACCCTTTCAAAAAATATGAACACGGAGCTCTGGGAGGTCCCAGAAAGAAACGGAAACTGTTCATGGCACGCCTTTCTGTAGAAATTATTGAAATAGTCCAATTTTTATGGAAGTGTTGTAATTGAGCTTTATGCTAGAGCAGGGGTCCCCAACGTGGCGCCCACTGACAGCTTTCCTGGAGCTCGCCAAGCATTTCTAGAAAGTGGGCATGGCCAAGTGGTGCTTTGACCCAGCAGGGCTTCTGATTGGCTGTGCAGATTTTTTTAAAAGATGCTTTGGCAGCCACTGACAACACAAGACAAGGCTCTTCACTGCATGATTGAAGGTAAGCTGTATGTGTTAAAGAAAATATATTTAAACAATATGTTCCTTTTAAAAGGGATCCTGTTAAACCAAGCTTTTGGCTGAAATGCTGAAGAGTTTTTGTTAGAGTTATGCATGACAACACTGCTTGACTTTTTTAAAAAACATTTTTATAAATGAACAAATTATAATGCAAGTCAGTCTAGATGTTATGCAATAATTATTACGCAGCAAATCTAATGAACTGATATAATACAAAATACAGAATAATATAAAACTACTCAAATTAAAACTAACTATGGCCATTTCTGCACATGCATTTTGCCTTGGTTTCTCAGTGCATCCTATTCTTCTGTTCTGCATTCCCCCCTGCTTTCGCTTCCAGTTTGTGTTGTGGGCTTTCTCTTGTTTCTGCATTTGTTTTACAGCAACCTGCATTCAGACCGCTTCCAGCACACTGTTGCCCTGCAGCTTCCAAAACTCCTTTCACTTTGATTCTTTGTTCTTATCCGCTTTTGAATTGCTAATCCTCTCTAAAGTATAATTGTTTCTGTGGGTATTTAAGTGCTGCCCACTGCCCTCCCCCATTTCCACCTCTGTCTCTTTAGGCTGACGCTCCCTCCCCATTGTCTTTTCTTTCCCTTCTTCTCCAGGTGAGTCCTGTCATGTAAGCAAAATGCACCCCCCCCCCAATGAGCTGATATCTTTAGTCTGTGTCTGGGGGATCATTGTGGGCTATGTTCCCCTGTTCAGTCCTTCCATAGTTTTGTCTTGTGTCACTGCCTCTAGAGCACTCTGGGCTCTCCCCTGCTGGCAACACCCTGCTTGTGGTCATCCATTTTCTCCAGTCTTATCTTGCCCTCAGCAGTTTCCAGAATACGTCCAGATGACTGTCCTTCTAATCCTATGCACTGGAGTGGGGAAGGAGGAGGTGGAGGTAAGGAACTGGATGTCAGAATTAGTGTCCTTCAATGTAATATGCCAGCAAGCACCTTGAGTCCCAGTGAGAAGGATGGACTACAGATAAAAAGAATAGTCATAGTAATAACTGTTGACATAAACTGAACAAGCCATGTTGGGCAATTAGATAATTAGGTAAACATATGGAGCAGAAGTCCATCAGTGGCTATTAGCCACAGGGTATAGATGGGAGCTCTCAGTCTGGGGCAGGTGATGCACTCTATTCTTGGTGCTGGGGGGGAGAGCAGTGGGAGGGCTTCTAGTGTCCTGACCCTACTGCTGGACCTCCTGATGGCACCTGGTATTTTTTGGCCGCCCTGTGACAGAGTGTTGGACTAGATGGGCCACTGGCCTGATTCAACATTGGCTTCTCTTATGTTCTTATGTTTGTAAGCATAGCATTAAACTCAGACAAGGTGGTAAGCCAGACAGTGTCTTTGTTTTCTTTGAGTCCAGTGACCCCTCCAAGACCAACAAAGTTAAATTCTAGGTATAAGCTTTTGCATGCCTACACACTACACTTCTTCAGATGCACACGAAAGCTTATACCTAGAATAAAACTTTCTTGGTCTTAAAGGTACCACTGGCCTCAAACTTTGTTCTATTGCTTCAGACTAATGCTCCCTCTACACTGTGGAATCTCTTGAGCAAAAATTCTAAGTTGTGAGCTACTGATATTAAAGTTTTGAGTGAGTGATTTGGCTACTGTATACATTAGTTTGCTCTGGACTGGAGCCATCCTTCCTGAGCGAAGACAAAAATGTGTGTTGGAGGTTAAAAACTGTGAGCAAGCTCACACTAACTCAGCTTAGAGGGAACACTGCAAGTTCAGACCAACACGGCTACCCACCTGAATTTGTTTTCTTTGTGAATGTATAGAGAAAGTAAATGTTCCTCCAGGGGGAAACCCCCTCCCCGCAAACACATGTTCTCCATTAATAGCAAGGGTCTTCTGATAGTGCAAGACAAGAGTGCTCCGATATACCTGGCAACTGTGTCTCAGAACCTTGGGTCCAGAAAGGGGGCATGCCAGGAGGTCTCAACCAGTGTTCCCTCTAAGCTGAGTTAGTGTGAGCTAGCTCACCGTTTTTTAGCCTCCGGCTCACACATTTTTGCCTTAGCTCAGGAAGGCTGGCTCCAGAGCAAACTAATTTATGCAGCAGCCCAATTGCTCGCTCAGAACTTTAATGCCAGTGGATCCCAAAGTAGAAATTTTGCTCCCAAGACTCCATGGCTTAGAGGGAGCATCGGTCTCAACATGCTTCGTGGCCTTGAGTTGGGTGGCCACTCTCTAGGCTGCGCAGCAGTTGCTTCATTGTGCATGTGCACCAGCAATGACTTCACGATGCCCAACATGGGTAGAACGTGAGTGAGCGTCACATAGCTCTTGCTTAGTTCTGCGGTGGCAACTGACAACATCAACAGACCACAGGATGGTGATCATGTCCCCCAGGAGGGTCCACCTTCCCAGCATTAGATTGAACTCAGCAGAGGCCTCCAAATATTGTCTGAGCATATCTGGTCTAAGGACTGTAATAGCAATAAACAAACTAAACTATTATCTGAGGCCAGGCTGGCGCCAGCATACCCTGAGGTGGGGCAGCTGCCAAGGCCCAGGGCTTCTCGACCCCCTCACTTGTTTGCTAGCACTGCACCATGGTCCCAGCTACACACACTGCCAAGTGCCACTGGGGAAATGGCTGCGAGCATAGGAAGTGGGAGAGCTCACAAGTGGGCAGGGGAAGGACATGCAGGTGTCTGGGAAGGATACAGGTGTGTGAGTGGGTAGGGGGGCTTGTTTGGGGGCCTTGTGGTAGATGGATGAGGGGAG
The DNA here is from genome assembly GCA_029375565.1 of Gekko gecko. NCBI lineage: Eukaryota > Metazoa > Chordata > Lepidosauria > Squamata > Gekkonidae > Gekko > Gekko gecko. The sequence continues at coordinate 47,973 of JAPDNY010000116.1, read as the reverse complement.
GGGGCCCTTGGAACTCTCTACCCAGGGCCCCCAAAACCTGGAACTGGCCCTGTTCTGAGGACATGCTGCGGGAACGTCCTGTTCTGCTGTGTTGTCACATCCTACTACTACAAGAGACCGTTGCCCTCTTGAACGGCCTTAAAGCAGCGGTCGGCGCAATGTCTGAAGTGGCCCCTCGATTCTGAACGTGGCAGCAATCTCCCTTTCAAAATTCCCACAAACTGTCCTCTCCACCATGTTTAGGCAGTAGGCTGCACAAGCGATTGTGCATTGGAAATGATACTGGCAGCTCTAGAAATGAAATGACTCATGTCAGAGGCACAGCTAGAGTTGCCAGCCTCCAGGTGGGTCCCCAGAGATCTCCCAGAATTACCATTGATATCCAGACTGCAGAAATTAATTCCTCTGGAGAAAATAGCTGCTTTTGTAGGGTGGAGCCTGCTGAGATTCCTCCTCTCCACAAACCCTGCCTTTCCCTAGGCTCCACCCACAAATCTCTAGGAATTTCCCCGCCCAGAGTTGGCAACACTAGGCACAGCCAAGACTTTAAAAGAGTAGATTAGGCAGGTGAAGGAAACCGAACTCGTGTGGAAACCTCTTTGGGTCTGTTTCCAGCAATAAAATTAGCCTTCATAAGTACCACTGAGTCCGAATGAGGCTCTGCCCGCCATGGAGAGCATGTGTGATGTCCTGTTACACAAAGGGTTGCCAGCCTCCAGGTGGTGGCTGGAGATCTGATATTACAACTGATCTCCAGATGACAGTTCACCAGGAGAAAATGACCACTTTGGGAGGTGGGCCCTATGGCATTATAACCCATGGAAGTCCCTCCCCATCCCAAACCCCACCTTCCACAGGCCGCACCCCTCAGATCTCCAGGTATTTCCCTACCCAGAGCTGGCAACCCTAGTTGCTCCCCACAGGATAAAAATGTTGGTTTGTAGACTCCTTTTTCCCACAGGCCTGAGATGGAAGGTTTGTAGACTCTTTTTCCCACAGGCCTGAGATGGAGGGAAGATATTGGTGTTTCCCAGCACCCTACAGAAAGATCTTTGGGAACACACGGACACCCACAGCCACCTTGAACCCCCAGCCTGCTCTGTAAGTTAGCATCTCAGCTGTTGCGTTTTGGATGCTGTCTACCTTGAATATGTTGCTGCTGGTAAAGGTTGGACTGATAAGGGAAAACTCTTCCAGGGCTTGTTCTCCTGACTTTTGTGGCCAGAATAGACTCAAACGTGCCCCAGGTATCTCTTCCCTGTCTTCAAACAGTCCCATGGAAACAAAAGAGTCTCTCAGACCATTTCTGCAGTAGTGAAATTCCATGCATTGACGTTTTAAAAACTGGGCATTATGTGAAATTTTCCGCAGTAAATTTTTCCTCACCAGGCACACGCAAACTCAAAGTTTTCTCCTTCTTACCATGAGTTTTCAGAATCCCCAGTTTTAGTGAGTTCCAAATGTGGGGTAAGAAGGAGAAAACTTCAGGATTGTGCCTGGTGAGGAAAAATCTACTGCAGAAAATTTCACATAATGCAGTTTTAAAAACGTCAATATGGGGAATTTTACTACTGCAGAAATGGTTTCAGTCTATTCCAAGGCAACACGTTAAGCACTAAACCACAGGGCTATATTGAGGCAGTTATTCTCTTCAGTAACCAATCTATAGGTTATCAGCCCTCTGACTAAAGAGAAGACAGAAGCTTATTTATTCCAGGTGTCAAGTGAAAACCGTGTATCCCAGTCAAAGATCACCCACAGTAATTTTAAAAAGATTTTTATTTAAAATCACTCTTGATATAAATAAATATGAAAGGATCACAAAAATATTTACAAACAAGTCTGTGACAGAGCTAGATTTGACCTTTACTGAGCATGTAACATACAGAAGGGAAAAGAGAGGAAAACAGGCAGATTTAAAGGTCATGCAGTCACCAAAAAAAATTTGAAATAAGCTAGCGATCCAGTGATTCCCAACAGCAAACAAGCCTAAGCATTAAAGTGGCAAATAAAATGTTCTAGCTGCCTTGATTTCTCCTTATTCGAAGGTGGAACAGAACTTTAAAAAGCAATCCAACTATAGACTCTACCAATGGCCCATCTAGTCCAACACTCTGTCACACAGTGGCCAAAAATACCAGGTGCCATCAGGAGGTCCAGCAGTGGGGCCAGGACACAAGAAGCCCTCCCACTGCTGCCTATACTATCAGTCTTATTTTATATGGTGGTTGTGAGGATTTCAGAACTGAAATCCAACATCCAAAAATGCCTTGTATGGATACAAAATCTTGTTTTTACTAAATGCAGAAACTAGAGACTGAAACTGATTTTTCTTAGAAATGTGTGACGTCTACATGTAAAGTGCTTCCCCCTCACATTGTGATATGTCTTTTCAAGTGGAAGCTGTGAAAAAGGAAAGGGGATCTGTCGCTTGCTTATTTGGGTGCTTCACACAACTTGAGGACTCACAGTCAACAGTGAGACTGAATGAGAGGAGGACAAATGAGGTGGCTTTGGATGTTCGTCTTGTGTCCTCTGACAGGTGAGTCCCAGGTGGGAAATGTTGAGGTACGTCAAAGGAATGAATTACTTTTGAATATTCTAGAAGCTAGAATATTCTAGAAGCTAGAAAACTCTTGATTCCTAGTTGAGATCTCTCAGCTTGAGGTAGAAAGCAAACAGGTAGGAACAGCTCTGTTGGGAGCAACTGTAGTTCAAAGGAGAGGTGTTGTTATTGTGGGCCATATGAGCAATGGGGGGGCAGAAGTAATCTTCCCTTCCCCTATCAGAATGGAAGTCACAGATGTGTGGGTTTGTGGGAAAAAGCTGCCATGTACTGCATCAGACCTAGGCCTGTAGCCAAGCGGGGAGGACTACAGGCGGCGCCTCCTATTGAATCTTCATCGCCCCACCTCAATCTTCCCCCCACCCCAATCTTCTCCTTTAAGTCGCTGCCACCACCCTCTTTGTGCAGATCACGGTTTCCCTTGCTGCCATTGGAATAAGGCTTGAAGCTGGACTTGTCCTCACTGGGCATCTTCCATAGCTGCTTGAGGGCACTGTAGGTGGTACAGCTGTCCAATTCCTTGCCTGAGCTGGGGAGGCTGGCGGTGCCCATCACATGGCTCACCGCTGCTGCCCCCGCGCTTGCAGCAGCCGCAGCCACCAAACAGAGTGCACCTGGCCCCCGCCACGGATGTAGGCTGGAGTCATGGGGCCGTCAGGCTCACCGGGCCCCTTTAAAGTGTGCTGAGAAAGGGGGGAGGGTTTGCCTTGGAGTCCAAACAGATTCTGGAACTTCATTGTGATTAGCAAGCTCTCGCCAGGATTTCTTTGAGAACCTGAGCCTTTAACAGGTCAAAAGCAGAAAAGATGGGGCAGTATACCAAGTCCCCACCACCACCTTTTTCGGGTATAAAAGTTAACCCCCAACCATGAAATCCTGTGATCTTATTAAATTTAATTAGTGCCCCTGGTGTCCTGGTGTCCTCCGAAAAATTCCTGCCTACGGGCCTGATCAGAGCACTGGTCTATCACACTCCATTGTTTCATCTGACTGCCTGGGGTTCCCCAAGGCTTCTGGTGAAGGCCTTTCACATCACCTCCTACTTGATCCTTTGTAATGTATCCACTCGGGAACAGGGGCTCAGGACAGCCATGTGCTCGGACTGGTTCCAACCGGTCCAACATGTGGCCAGGCGAAGGGCCTGAGCTTCACTCCCAAAGACAATGGACTGGAGAATCCTAGCTTCCCTCCCTATCGGGGAGCAGGAGATAACACAATCACTGTAAATAATCCAATCACGGGGTGTGTGGTGTGTGGGGTGTGGGTTCACTTGGGAATAAAAGCCGGCCTCTGAGCCAGCTTCTCTTGTCTTGTGCTGGAACTAATAAAGTATGTGAGAGCTGAAATCACTCGTCAGTCTCAGTACTTTTCATTCTTTTAACTGGAGATGTTGGGGATTGAACCTGAGACTTTCTACATGCAAAGCAGATGCTCTGCCCCTGAGCCACAGCTCCTCTCATATTGTCCAGTAGTGGTTCACACTTGTGCAGTCACAATGATTCCAAGCAGTATTCACCTTTCCCATTGGAGCATCAGTTGGTGGAAGCAAACTGTATTTCATAGGGGCAAAAATGCTGTGGCTCAGTGGAAGTCCCAGAAAAGTCAGAAAAGTCCCAGGTTCAATCCCCAACATCTCCAGTTAAAAGGACTAGGCAGTAGGGGATGTGAAAGACCTCAGCTTGAGACCCTGGAGAGCCACTGCCAGTCTGCATAGGCAGTACTGACCTTGATGGACCGATGGTCGGGTTCATTGTAAGGTAGCTTCATGTATTTGTGTGCCATGTATAAGTGTTGGGAGAATGTGATGCCCTTCAATAAAAAAATATATTATAATCGGTTAAAAAATGAACCACAAGCAATGGGCAGCAGATTGCTTTTAAGAACTGTGAGTTATTGCAAATGCAAGAGCCTTCTTCAGAGGTCAAATAGTACAAAATACACCAAGCAACAGAGTCCCTGTAACAGTTGTAATGCAATAAACAATGAATAAAATAGGACCAAAAATGGAATGCTGTATGGAAAAATAAAAAAGTTTTAGATTAATATTTAATAACTCATTGAAATTCCATCCAATATTAAAAAAATATTTTACTGTACCCAAACATACTTACTTCCAATATGGAATTGAATGACACACAATGAGGGGACTTACCACGAGCAGGAGGGAGACCCAGGCTACATAGCTGGCAATGCAGCAATTTCAGCACATACCGGAAGTGACATCATGTTGGCGACATCACAGTGACAGTCTGGTATTTGGACAAAAACTCTATGGTAGAAAACATTTTTAACCATAGAGTTTTTGCCCAAGTACCAGAATGTTGACGTGACTTTGCAAGCTGGAAGTGCTGTCACCAGGCTGTGGGCAATGTAGCCTGGGCCTCCCTCCTGTTGCCTTGCAAGGCACTTATAGCGCTCTTATGGACTTATAGTTCATAAGAGATAAACTGGACTGTGCAATTAGTGTGCAAAAGGGACTGAACTGTGTGGTGACCTTAAAGTGATGCCAACCGCAGACACATGCCAGCTGAGGAAAAGCCTCCTCCTGAGATGATGTGCCAATGGTTCCTGAGGTTACCTGCCCTCTCTTACCCTCAGCGCAGCAGGAAGAGAGACCAGCTCAGTAGGCACAGAGAACACAGAAACCAGTAACCATGTGCTATGGAAAAATGCCACGTTCTGCAAAAAGGACTTAAAATCCTAAGGAGACTCCATGAGCAAACCTTCTCCTCAACACGCAGGCAACCCCCCCACTTCACCTTCACCAGAAACTGAGTGTAGGCTCTTTGGCCTAACAAAAGGACTGCTTGCTTAATAGGAATAGCTGACTGCCACACCAGCCTCACAGCTACAAACTCATCAACTCATCAGCCAGAGCCATCAAAAGACAATACCCCTAGACTCAGCTATTGTTCTCCAAAGGTGCTACTATTAAAGTAATTAGAAGTAACATTCCCCACCCCTTAAGCCCCATTCTTCTGCAACCAGTTTTTTTAGGAAACTTCCAGGGGAATGGATCAGGAAGGGGGACAGACAAGGGGGATGTCAAAAGGGAGGTGGCCAGTGAAACCCACCCACAAGGGGATGGCACAAGGGAGGTGGTCAGTGAAGCCAATCTCAAGCTCCAAAATAGCATAAAAGAGCTGGCCTGGCCATCTGCTCTCTCTCTCCTCTAGACCTAAACCCTGCCCTATCTTGCTGACTCTAGGTGTAGTGCTGCCTGAGTCTAACCACGTGTTCTGCTGGTCCAGAATATGATCCCTGTTCCCCACAGTCTCCCCATTTTTCCTGTGGATTACTTCATCTCTTCAGGACAGGCAAGGAGTACCCAACCAACATTTGTACTGCTAATGCGAATGTTGCTATCCCTTTCTATCTAATTTTCCTAGGTCTGTGTGTGTGTGTGCTTGAATTTATTGTATGTTTGTGAAGAACTCTCAGTAAAGAATCCATTTCTCTAAAAGACTTGGTTTCTGCATTTATTCTTGGTTTTACTGGGAAAGGTGGGACTTCTGTATACGTAGGCTTGTGTCCCCTTAGTTGCCAATTGCTCTTAAATATCATAATTCCCCATAGTTATTAATACATTAAGCAATTTGGCCAACACTCCCGCTCCTGGTAAGTCCCCCTCATCCCCTGCCAGTTGCTAGGAGGGACCTGGCAACCCTGACTGAAAGCCCCTTGCTGGAGTTGCTATAAGTTGTCTGTGACTTGATGACACTTTACACACACAAAATAAGCTAAGATTTCTTTACTCTGTAGGATTCAGACTGTGGTGAGAGAGCCAGTTTGGTGTAGTGAGTGTAAGTGTATGGACTCTAATCTGGAAGAACCAGGGTTGATTCCCCACTCCTTCACTTGCAGCTGCTGGATGACCTTGAGCAAGCCATAGTTCTGTCCGAGCTGTCCTTGAAAGAGCAGTTCTTGAAGGGGTTCTCAGTCCACCTACCTCACAGGGTGTCTATTGTGTGGAGGGGAAGGGAAAGGAGTTTGTAAGCCACTCTGAGACTCTGAGTGAAGGGCAGGGTATAAATCCTGCCCCCTCCTCCTCCTGCTCCTGCTCCTCCTCCTCCTTCTTGTGTTGGGAGAATGTGATGCCTTTCAAGAGTAGAAATATTCTGATCTGGTTTGAAAAGTTACCCCCCCCATTAATGAGCAGCAAATTGCTTTTAAGAACTGCTAATTATTGCAAATGCAACTTCTTACATACCTTTGAGTGGCAGCAATCTTCCTAGAAGAGATAACTCTTCTCCCTCATCCAAGGTGGAATGCCTCTTCTGAGATGCTGCTGCTCTTCCATTTGTAATTTTAAAAAAGTTTAAAGGATTTTTTTCCAGAAGAACTGATTAATTTACATGGATAGTTCAATCCTGTGATTAATAAACTAGGTTTTTTTTTCTTTTTTACCACAGTGGGGATTCAAACTCTGGGTTGGGACCAGGGCTGCTGAGAGCCACCATGGGCCCCCTGACAAAGATTCCATCTGCCCCCCATATGACTCTGATCTAAACCAAATATCATAACAAAACAAACAAATCACTTGGCTTGCTGTTACCATGAATCTATAGTGATAAAAGAACTGTCTGTCCATGCTTGTTTATTTACTGTATTTATATCCCCCTTTTATATCCCACCTTTCTCCTCAATAGGGATCTAAAGCAACTTACATCATTCTCCTCTCCTCTGCTTTATCCTCACAACAACCCTGTGAGGTAGGTTAGGCTGAGAGAGAGTGTGACTGGTCCAGTGCCTCCCAGCAAGCTTCCATGGCAGAGTGGGGATTTGAGCCTGGGTTTCCCAGATCATTGTCCGATGCTTTAACCAACCTGGCAGGCATAACTCATCAGAGAACAAAGCCAGGAGATTCAAAACCGGCTTCAGGATGATGGTGGGAGTTCCATGGCCAAAATTGGAAGGCATGGGAAAATCCTGGCGCAGGGAGGACAAACCACCACCACACTGTGCTATTTGCAGCTGAAGCTAAGGGTCTCCATGGCAAACATAACTCAGAAAATAATACTAAACGTTTGAAAACTGGCCACCAACCCCAGAATGACGATGGAAGTTACAGTGCCGAAAATGAAGGGAATTGGAACACCCCAAGCCAGGTTATTTTCATGACAGACACCATGTAATGAGACAGCTTTTAAGCAAGTGATGATGTCACTTCCGGGTCACGTAGGCAGTGACGTAGACACATTGCTGCACATCAGATGGGCCTCCCTACTACTCCCGGTAAGTCCTCCCCATTCCCTGCCAGTTGCCAGGAGGGACCTGGTGACCTTATTCCAGACACAATGACTTGGCTAGGTGAGCCCTGAAAGACTTGTTGGAGAAGCAGGAGGACAAAAAGGACTCTCACAATGTTTCCACAATGCTCAATGCATATTTTTTCTTGAAATGTGTCTAGGAGTCCACGCATAGAAATGGCTGCACATGATTTTGGGGTGTGACTGGCTCCTCAAACTGTCTGTCATCGTTAGACACCTCTCGAACATCACAATGCGCAGCACACTCCAAATTCACAAACACCATGATCTCCTGCCAAAAAATCTGAACTTTGCATCGTGGTTTCACTTTTAACTAAGTGATACTCTTGAATCTTTGACAACATAGCACTCTAGATGACCCTAGTTCTTCATGTTCATGCCCATGTTTATGTCCATACCAGTATATAGTACTCTCAGGCTGTGAGAAATGAAAATGAAGATTTTTATTGATTAAAATGTTAAGCTTGTATCTTGGAAGCTTAATACATATGCTTCATGAGTCTATAAGGTTAAAAGGCTAGACAACCTAAGATTAGAACTGACCATTGGGATAAGATAGGTCATGTCTAGTCCATCTGGAAAGTACCTATTCAGAAACACAATGGTCAGCATAGAGACATGTTTGCTATCCTTGGTTTGCTTGCAGAGTATAACCAACAGAAAAATGGGAAGTTAACTCTGTCGAACGAACATTTCGAAAGGAGACAGGCCTAAGGATAGAACATCCTGTGGTCTGAAAGCCCAGTAACAGGAAGACATGACACAAGAATGACCAGGCTCACCCGAGAGTGACATTTGCAGTAGATGGTGGGAAAATGTCAGGGGAAGGCTGGGAAGATGAATACCTTTTTAGGAGAAAGTAAACAGATTTTAGCATATTCAGAGGAGTGGACTAATTAGGAAAAGAGGAAGAGTAATCAGAGGCGTGTTGTCACGGGGTCCTAAAGGCGAGATGTGATTTGAGAATGTGAGCCACGTACTCCAGCCTATGGGGACTGGCCAGGGCATTTCTTATTTTCCAAAGCGTCGGGGAAGGAAGTATAAAACTGCCTGCTTTCAAATACAAGGTGTGTTCAGTTCATTTGAATTGATCACCCACGCTTGCAAGAGTGTATTATACAATAAATTATTCTGCTTCACTGAAAAGGTCCGTCTCTGTAAAGCTTTGTTCTTGGTGAGAGCAACTGGCATCTCTGACAAGGCCAACGTGTAAGTGATACCTTCTTGTTGCATCATTATCCCTTCTGTTCTGAAGCTTATGTTAGCTTATTTGTCTTGTGATTCTGTTAAAATTCTGTGTTGTGTGTTATTTAGATGTTGAAATTCTTTTGTTTGCCCTTACACTTAAATAAAATTAATTAAAAACTGTCTGTCATCTTCTTGACTATACAGAATCTTTCAGAGAAGAAAAGGCGGAGGAAGCGATTAGAACTCTGGGAGGATCTGTAATGTTCCATCTGAAGATCTCAGAACCAGTTCCTTCAATTTCCTGGGTTCAGCTGAAGGGGAACAGCATCCATCCTATTGCTACTGTGGAAGCGGTTCAGCCCTGCAGCGTCAAGGTTGTCCTCCCAAAATTTGAAAGGCGACTGAATGCCTCTGGGGACTGCAAGAATTTACAAATCAGTAATCTAGATCAAGACGACTCTGGAATGTACATAGGACACATACTGGACGAGGGCGAGATTTTCATGCTGGAGGTGTTCAGTGAGTATTTGAAAAGCACCTTTGCCATTTTTCATGAAATGGAGGGTTTCCCATCTTCCTGTGGGGCATCGCAAAAGCATGGCAGTCATAAATAATGCACTGTCATCTCTCCTTTAGATCTTTCTAAATAGAAAAATGGATGATTATTTTATCATCCTCACTTGCTATGATGTAAACTACATAGAGTATTTTCGTAGAAGGATGAGGTACAAATCGTACATAAATAAACAGTAAGAAGATGGAAAGAAAATATGTACGACACTAGTGTTTACAAGTTAGAGTTGCCAGTTGGCCCAGTTTTTCGCTGGCACAACTGCTTATTCTGGCTATTTGCCAGATGAGGTTTTATAAATAAAGTGGAAGCAATAGGTAAGAAGCCAGTTTTTAATTTTTGTGATGCCTTTTAAAGCAAAGGGATTTTGTCATGTCCTGCAGTAACCACTCAGTACGCAGTAGTCCTTGAGCAGGTTTATTGGCAAAGTATGGCTTCTGGACAGGTGAACGCCTTTGCCAGAACTGGTGATCAATAGCATGGAACAAGGGAAGAGGGATTAGGGTCCAACCCTCAGGCACACGTCACACAGAGGTACTTAGGCCCCTGCAGACCATGAGAGAATATACGGTCTAGCTAGCGATCTTGAGGCTCTTCAAGTATCTTCAAGTATTGCCAGTCCTCCCATGACTATGGGCCCAGCTGGGCTCCCAGGCTACATGGGGGCTGCTTAGGAAATATTACTGGCAAAGCCGCTGCAACATTCCTTCCATTCATTCACATGCTCCCCGCCCCTTAGGAATGTCAGGGAGGACTGATAAGGTGCAAGGCAGATGGGCCAAGCAAGTGGGCTTACAAAAGTAAAAGTAAGGTGTTAACAGCTTAAGGCAGTATAAGGCATTAGGTTACAGATATTGGGGATGGGGATTGTTCATGGTACAAATACGTGCATTGTCTCCTAGGGAAAAGTCCAAATCTGACAGATTTGTCGTGCTGCTTCTTTAAGACCTTGGCTGCACTACACGTGCAGCAAATTTTAACTTTCATTTCTAGCTTTTCAGGGCAGCACAGCCACGACACCCGCTTTTCCTGCCTGCTTCCTCACCATACTAATCGTTCTGCTTGGCTGCAGCAGCAGCTGCAGCTGCATTCCTGCAGCTCACCTGCCCCTTCTTCCCTCCTTCCTCCTTCCCATTTTCCCCTCTTGCCTCACGCAGCCACCTCCTGGCCTGAGGCGTAAGAGGAAAGTGTGGGAGGAGGGGGAAGAGGAGGCAGCAGCAGCGGCATTCCTGGTTTTCACCGAGCCTAGCCATGGAAGGGTTTTGTTGACTCGGCTCCCGCCAAGAGCAGAGCCGCCCTCACTACGAATGGGGCCGAGAAAGGGCTACGGGAAGGTGTGGCCACATGGGGGGTGGTTATTGGCAGCCAGGCCAGCGTCCTCTGAAGGTGGTGCTCTGGGGGGGAGGGCGGATGGTTATGTTGGAGACGCTGGGAGAGTCAGCCGGCAAGCAGGGCCAGTGTGCATACCTATCGGCAGGCCAGTGGCACCCCCTGGAGGTGGCGCCTTAAGGCAGTTGCCTAACCTCGCCTCTATGGATGAACCGGCCCTGCTTGAACCCCAGTCCAGTCACCAAGATGACCTTACAGTGTAGGCTGGTTAGCAGGAACTGCTCATTGCACCAAACTTCCAGCTACTCGTCTGTCACCCCAGATTTGGGAGGTTGAGCTTTTACGTCACTGTGCGGTATGGTAGAGTTTGGGGTGGGGACTGAGGTGGGAGAACATAGAATCATAGAATCACAGAGCTGGAAGGGGCCACAGAGGCCATCTAGTTCAACCCCCTGCTCAGTGCAGGATCAGCCTAGAGCATCCCTGACAAGTGTTTATCTAGCTGCTTCTTAAAGACTGCCAGTGAGGGGCAGAGTCAGAGGATGCTCCACAACATTAAAGCCTGACCCTACTTTTACATACCCACCACTTTCTGGATACTTTCAGCTCCTAACTAGGTGTTTTGTCCTCTTCACACCTGAAAGAATCTTTGGAAAGCAAATTTGGATTGGAAGAAGTATCCTACACCCTGCACACATCTCCCTTTGTAGCAAAGTATCAAAGATCGTAAATGGACTGGTGACACAGGGAAAGAGGAAAGGCTTGTGGACTGATAAGGCAGGGAAAGAAGAAGAACTACCTGTTTCCTGACTCTTGTCTCTGCCATGCACTCCCAGGAAACTTGTCTGCCTGGCCAATTTCCCCTCATCCCTCTTTGATTCTCGCCTATTAAAAGGCTGCTTTTCCTTTGACCGCAAGTTTTAAACACTGCAAGCCTCCTAATCTTCCAGCAATCGTCACATCTGGTAGTAATAAGTGCCACAATTCCCTCATTTAAGTGTATGATGGAAAAGTACAGGGAAGGAGGATCTGATGTGAATGTAACAGTCACAATGGTAAGCTCCCCACCCACCCCAAAATTAGACAGTTGCAGGAGGACATAGGCTTTGGCCTATTTTTGTGTAAACTGTAGACAGAAAGAAACCAAACCAAAGTAGACAGTGTTTCACTTAAACAGTGCTGTAAGTGCATTTAGCATTTTTACCAAGCCCACACTGGAACAGAAAAAGATGCAGTTCAAAACCACATTCAACTATCCCGGGCCAACACTGTACTGACTGCAGTGTCACCCCCCCACAATGGCCATAAAACAGCCATAAATCTATGCAGACAGCCACCATTAAACCAGAGATCAAACAAAGTGAAAGCAGCACACAGTCTGGATACTGCCATAAAATGCGACACTCAGTCAAAGTGAAAGTGGCATGCAATGTAGATGGGAATTTCTGTTCCACTGTGGGTTTGGTAAGACAGCGGAGCAAATGCTAGTTGCAGATTGGGTCTGTGATTCAGTAAAAGGAAGAGAAGTAAAAAAAAATAACATGATATTTAACCTGGGACCATTTCCTCAATAGTGAAATTCCCGCATTGACGTTTTAAAAATTGCTCATTATGTAGCATTTTCTGCAGTAGATTTTTCCTCACTCGGCACAAACCTGAAGTTTTCTCCTTCTTACCCTTTTTGGAACCCCCAGTTTTAGCAAGTTCTGAAAACGTGAAGTAAGGAGGAGAGAACTTCAGGTTTGTGACTAGTGAGGAGAAATCTACTGTGGAAAATTTCAGATAAATGCAGTTTTTAAAACATCAATGCGGGGAATTTCACTACTGCAGAAATGGTCCTGTCCACAGTTTCCTGCAACACAAAAGGTACCATGAATTTTCACATCCCAGGCCTAAACACAAACTTCTGTTAGGATTTACTCTTTCTTCCTCATTTTTCATTCTTTTATCATCTCTCTAGATTGCCTGTCGGCTAATTAATGCTCATTTCTATACTGTGTCTCCTACCCTTCCCTCAGAAAATCTGTCAGAGAGTGACCTGGAAGTCCGATGTGAAACTGACACACTCGGTGATGGCAGTAAGACGTTTCAGCTGAACTGTTCTGCAGGGCGGTGGGGAGACGGAGCGAATTATAGCTGGGCCTCAACGAGCAAGGATGGAAAGATCTCCTCATATGTTGTTCAGAGGCATTTTCAAGATGGTGATGCAAACTACACCTGCACAGCAGAGAATCCTGTCAGCAAGGCCTCCTTGACAGTCTCTGTCAAGCAGGTCTGTGAAGGTAATAACCCACTCTTTCCTTGAAGAGTGATTCAGTATTGTTACAGAACTGTTGCATACCTGTTCTCATATTTCCTAACCTTAAATAATTATGGATGTTCAGAGTGCATTTATTTCCAAATGGGGAGGAACAAAAAGCTCCATTCATTAGGGCAGTGAAAATTGATGGGAACAACAGCAACAAACAAATGGCATTTATTTCCTTCATTTCCTTCGTGCCTATCAATCTAGTTAGAAAGTTCAAAGAGGTCAGATGGATCAGGAAAGAGGTTAAACTGACAAGGAAGCTTTCCAATCATCAAAGTCAGACAGACTAAATTGTTCCACCAGGTCTTTCTGTGTTTCTACCAACTGCTGTTGGCTCAGTAGCTTGAGGAAGGTGCTTCTTCATTATGTAGTCATAAAGTTCAGGTGTGTTTATTTGTAAAGGTATAGGGTTTTTTCCCCCTTTTGTTGCATTATTCGGTGAACAGTCATAGCATATCTGCAATCTATTTTTAAAAAAATTTCCATTGAGATCAAAGTAAACAAAAACAAATGTAGAGCCGATTAAAAATAAGGTTTGACCTTCTGAAATAGATACATTAATATTGTAAGTTAATCTTTAGTAATCCTGTATAATGAGGGAGGAAAATGGCTTAATGCAAATATGATGGGATCGCCTGTTTCTTAACCTTTACTGATATCAGCCTTCACTGGTAATAAAATAAAATAAAGAGATGATGAGAAATGAAATACCATTTCATCCTCTTGTGACATTATTAGGTTAGAATTTGGGAATTTAACAAAATTATTTAACAGTTATATTGGCTCACGGCCTGGAATAAATTCCTGTGCCAACTACTTTGCTTCTTAAGGCATTGAATAAAGTGACTCAAACTGAGGTTAATAATAATTTTATTAAATTGAAATAACTCATCTCAGTGATGATGTCTCCTTTCAGATTTTCTTGCGTGACCAAAAGTATTTTTTTTAAAAAACAAGGGAATAAAAATCGATGGTTGTAATAACAAACAGAGCAAAGACTAATTAAGCCATTGCTAAATTCCACCCCCTAATTCTGAAGAGGAACTGGCTGGTAGGACAGAGCACGCCTCAAGATAGTCTTGATTGTTTCCTGAATAGGAAGTTGTCTCTCGAAAGGAGTTTCAGATCCTGTAACCAGCCCCAAAGGAGAAGAAATTCCATAGTAATAACAGCTGACCTCTGTGCCTGACATAAATTACACAGATTAAACATAACTTGAGATTCATTAACATAATATCTGCTGCTAATTCCAAGGGCCACAAATGAACTGTACCTTTTAATGCTGCAGCTACGCAGCAGACAGCTGAAATTCTAAATACAGTTAAGCAGCTGATCATGATGTGAATCAAAATACCCCAGCCATCAAGTTGTGATACTGTTAGATTGCAACTGAGGATTCAAAGAAAACTGGGATTATTCATTATTTACTATACTGTTACTAACTAGATTATTGGGGGGTGGAATAGTTGATCAGTGGCAAGTCAGAAATCACTCCTTTTGAAACTTTGTTTTTAATATTCTTTAATACAGGGCTTTTTTGTAGAAAAGCCCAGCAGGAGCTCATTAGCATAATAGGCCACACCCAACAGCAGAAACTCATTAGCATATTAGGCCATACCCCTGAATGCACAGCTCCCTCCCAAGATCAGCGTCCCCAGGTGCCCCATGGCTTGCTGGGCACATGGGGAACCCGAGGGAAGGATGGCTGTTTCTGGATTGGCTTCCCTAGCTGTGGGGCACCTGGGGAACCCAAGGAGTGGAGGCAATTTAAACTGCCTTCCCTCCCTGGATCGGCTTGGCTCCCCCAGGTGCCCCGCAGCTTGCGAGGCACCTGGGAAACCCGAGGGGGGGGAGGCTGTAGGCATGGCCAACTTGGAAGCCAGCCGGAACTCCATTCCTGTGTGTTCCTGCCCCAAAATAGCCCTGCTTTAATTTGTAGATAGGGCAAAATATCAGTAGGTCAGTATAGTATCCTGTCATGGTGTTGCTCCAAATGTATTAACCATTCCTTGTTAGGTTGCCATTTCTCACCTCTTAGAGAAGTGCAATATAAACTGCATAGTGATGTATTAATGAGCAATTTTTATCAAGAAGAGCTACGCAATGAACACTGAGGACAACAAGACTGTAGAACCCCCTTCAGAAATATATTTAGCAAGCCAGTTGTTAAGTCAGCGACTGACATTGTATCCTTTCTTTTTTAAAGGTACCGTGGATGTCACCGGCGGCGACCAACCTCCATATGTGCTAATAGGAGTTACAGCTGCACTGCTGCTCATCGTTGTGAAAGTGATCATTAATGTGCTTGTTGTTTCCGTGAATCTCTTTTCTGGCACCAAGCAAAGAGACACCCCAGGGAAGATGCTTTGGAGGGTGGACTCTGAGGCACCAGGCCCTGCTGAAGTGCCTCCCCTCCCCTCCCCAAACCCCACCTTCCCTAGGCTCCACCCCCAAATCTCCAGGCCAGCAGGTGCGGGAGCGGTTTATAGTACCGCTTCATCACACTCAGGGGATGCTAGCAGAAAAAGCTGTGCAAACTGGCCCTTGGAATTGAATCCTCAAGAGATTCTCTCCCACGGGGAAGCACTGGAGCTACTTGTGCCCTGATGAACCTGCCTGTTGTTAAGTCCAGCAGCAGACACCTTGCTTTGTGTGCCTCCACCAGCAGGAGGGTGGGCAGCACAAGACTGGGAGATACAGCACTGTAAAACCATAGAGTTTTGCCAGAATCCTAGAGGGCTGCTGGTGACGTGATGCCACTTCTGGGTATTTGCTGAAATCTCTCAGCTTGAGCTAGAGAGGAAACAGATAGGCACAGCTCTACTGGGGGGAACTATAGGTCAGAGGAAACGTGTGGATATTATGGAGCATAAGAACAATGAGGGGGGGCAGCCATAATGCTTCCCTTCCCACATCAGGATGGAGAGAGACTTTGGTTTTTTTCTACTGCTCTATACTACCAAAGGGCTTTTCCCTCCCGCTTCCCTCCCAATCTGTAGAAAGACAAAAAAGTATTGGAACGCCCAGTCAAAGACTGAAGATGCTAATAATATTTCAGATAAGTGGGGCTGGTTTGGAAGCACCCTTGCAGAATTCAGTACAAAGTTCCCTTTTACCACCAGATGCAAAATATGAGGGTGTAAGTACACGATATGTCCATCTTCTGCCAGATTGCGACTGTACTAATAGACAGACTCATATTGGGGAAGTCACCTTAAAAAGCCCTGGTTCACTTGGTGCTGTGAGGGCGGGGGAAGGAGCTTCCAGTTCCCCTCCCACTCCGGTTTTGCCAGTGGAAAGGGAGGCGAAGGTAGGGCTGCTGCCAGGGCATTTTTTGTAGAAAAAGCCCAGCAGGAACTTATTAGCATAACAGGCCACACCCAACAGCAGAAATGCCTTAGCATATTGGGCCACACCCCTGACAGCACAGCTCATTAGCATATTAGACCACACACCCATGTTACCAGAAGTGTGGTCATCCAGCCACACCCACCTTTTGCTTCTTATTCTGCTTACCTTGTTTGGTGTCAAAACCCCAGGGCTTTTTTTGGAGCAGGGACTCCTTTGCATGTTAGGCCACCCACCCCTAATGTAGCCAGTCCTAATGAGTTTCTGCTGTTGGGTGTGGCCTGTTATGCTAATGAGTTCCTGCTGGGCATGGCCAACTCGGGAGCCAGCCGGAACTCCGTTCCTGTGTGCTCCTGCCCCAAAATAGCCCTGGCTGCTGCCAAACTCCTGCTGAGGTCCCTCCCCTTAACAAACCCCACCCTCTGCAGGCTCTATGCACAAAAATCTCCAGGAATTTCCCAACCCAGAGCTGGCAACTGGGGGGGCGGTGCTTTTACCCCTTTTCTCTGTCTCAGGCCAGGTTTTCCAAATGTGAATGTGGACACAAGCAATGCTCCCTCTAAGCTGTGGAGTCTTGTGAGCAGAAATTCTACTTTGTGAGCTACTGGCATTAAAGCTGTGAGCGAGCGATTCAGCTGCTGCATCAGTTAGTGTGCTCTGGAGCCATCCTTCCTGAGCGAGGACAAAAATGTGTGAGCCGGAGGCTAAAAAACTGTGAGCTAGCTCACACTAACTCAGCTTAGAGGGAACACTGGACCCAAGTAGGAAGGTGCTTCATTCACAGGCAGGGGTCTACTGTAAATAAGTCAATGAATCCACAAACCACCTGTGCCTGAACTCTGCCTTCCCCAACCCTGCCTTCTCCATCTAATGCAATTTACAAGCCCTGAGGACAAGGGGTTTGTGTGTGCTGTGTTGTGCAGCCCCAGGGGTACTGTTGCCATTAAGACGCATTCACAAATGCTAAGTTTTCTGAGCCACTTCCTCCCTATTAATACAGCATCTGTAGCCATAGCCCAGCTTCAGAAGGTCATGGATTCGGAGGAAGCAAGAACTTTATACTGCGTCAGAAAACTGGTCTGTCATGCTCCATTATCTCCACTGATTGGCAGTGGCTCTTTGGGGGTTTCTGGTAGAGGTATTTGGCACCTCCTATTCCCTGATCCTTTGATTGGAGATGTCAGGGATTGAACCTGGGACCATCTGCATGCAAAGCAGATGCTCTATCTGAGCTGAATCTCTTCTCCTGCCTCCCAATAACGGCCTACATTTCTGTGGTCACAATGATTCAAAGCACCTTTGTAGCCGAAGCATTACCTGGTGGAGGAAAACTGCATTTTCCTAATGACGAAAGTTTGCAGTTTGACTGGTGGAGGAACGTGATGCCCGTCAACCAAGGAAATACCAGTTAAAAAGTGACCCTCAATGAATGGGTGGCAGGTTGATTTTAAGAACTGCTAATTATTTCTAATGGCAAGAATCATCCTAGAAGACATCTCCCCTTCTCCCTCACCCAGGATGGAATGCCTCTTCCGAGATGATGCCTCCTCTTGCACTTGCAATTAAAAAAAAGTTTAAGGATTTTCCCCCCCAGAAGAACTGATTTTTTTATATGTGCAGTTAAATCCTGTGGTTAACACGTTGAGATTGCTTTTTTTTTTACTTCAGTGGGGTTCAAGTTGCGGGTTGTGGCCACAAAATGGGTCACAATTAGAGCCAGAAGAGAAAATACACTGCTTTTTAGGTTTTTTACTTATTTTATTAAACAAAAATGAGACAATAGAAGAACAGTATACAATGTAAAAAAAATCGCTAGTGATAGTACCTAGCATATAATACATACGGTCGAAAATAGGTTTGTTTCACAGGCTCTCCTCTGCAGTTATCAGCTCCCAATGGCTCTTGGCAGCTTCTGGTCTTCTGAGGTGTTCTGGCTGGCAGGATACCAAAGAATAAAAAACACTGTCTTCTGGCTCCTTTTCCTGTCCAGTTTCCACTGGACCCAGAACTTTTGTGTTCCTGCAAAGATTACTTCGGAGACTTACAACACCTTGATCCGAAGTGCTCCTTTCTTCATTTGAAAATATTTTAAGTAGAAAGGCATTAAAATATTTCTTAAAATCCAATCTTTTATAAAGGTAAAATTTTCTGGGTGCACACGCTTCCATTAAAATTATTTCTTTAAAATTCAAAGTTTTATAAAGGTAAAATGTTCTGGGTGCACACACTTCCATTTTGCCAATAGATGGCACTGCAGGATTACTTTTCAATTTTTGCAGCGTCATTTTACTCAACAGATTTTTTTTGTTTCATTCACAGCTGGAGTCTTGGTTAGGCTTAGGTGGGCACTCACCGACCAATGAGAGCAGCTGGTCAGACCGCTCACACTGGTGGCTGCTTGCCGGTGAAGTAGGGAGTCTGGAGGAATCAGCTGAAGACAGGGGATGGGTCTGGGGGATGGGTCGCCCCCTTCCCAGATCCTCTCTACCCCTCTCTGCCTCCTTTCCCTCTCCCCAGTCCCCCCCCCCTTTGCTGCCTGCACACAGTATTTGCTCTGGCACACCTGGGAGGATTTGGTGTCTCTGCTGCAGGATGTACTAAAATGAAGGGCAAGATCGCCTATTGGGAACAGTGGCATATAATGGGAGCTAGGATTGCCCAGTGACTTGGCATGGGCTCCATTTAAACACATTACAGCACCAAAAAAAAAAAAAAAAGCTGCACTGGAAACATGGAATGGATTTTGGATGAAAGTCTCTGAGCCCAAGTGGTTCTGCTCTAGGACTGGAATGATGGTCCTCCGAGTGGAATGATGGATCCTGGGACGAGCATCAGTGTCTGGGATTGGAATGACAGTCCTCCACAGTAACAGAAGTGTTCGGCGATTGGAATGACACAGAGTGGAATGACACAACACTTGTGACTAGGAGCCTCAAGTAGAATGACCCAGAGTCTGTCATTCTGCAACTGGAATGGCAGGTCCCAGAGTGCAGTGAGGGTCCCTACAAGGAGGGCCGGCCACTGGCTGGGGCTTCATTTGGCTGGCCACTGGCTGGGGCTTCCTGACTGGTGGCTTAGGTAACAGAACTCCTGAGTTAGGGGTCTATTTATCTTCTTTATCACTGCTCACATTTCACCCTGGGGCCCTTCTTCACGACTGCAAGGTCTAGAAACTTCCATGAAAACTTCAGATGCCTGAGAGAAGAGAGACTGGATTTATACCCCGCCCTTCACTACCCAAGGGAGTCTTGGAGAGGCTTACAAACTCCTTTCCCTTCCCCTCCCCACAACAGACACCCTGTGAGGTAGGTGGGGCTGAGAGAACTTCTGACAGAAACTGTCCTTGAGAGAACAGCTGTGCCAGAGCTTGTGACTGACCCAAGGTAACATCAGCAGGTGCAAGTGGAGGAGTGGGGAATCAAACCTGGTTCTCCCAGATTAGAGTCCGCACACTTAACCACTGCACCAAACTGGCTCTCCAAAATCTGTCTTTTGGGTCTTCTGGACCTCCTCCCCACTTTCCTCCACTAATACTCATGTGGATGATGCTTACAGTTGGTTAAGCGATGAGATGGACCTGATGAGGGTGAAGAAGCATCTCAGAGACTATCAGAAGGCCTTAGGGCCAACGTTAACATGGAAAAAAGCAAATTATTTACCACAGATGTAGAAAAGGAGAAAATAACAGTGAGGCCAATGGGATCAACTGATTTGGCAACAGTGATACATGTGGTAGTCACCTCGAGATTAGAGTACTGTAATGCTTTCTACATGGGGCTGCTGTTGTCCCAAATCCAGAAGCTGCAGCTGGTACAAAATGCTGTGGCCAGGCTGTTGATGGGTCTCTCTAAGCGGGAGCACATCTAGCCAGTGCTGAAAGCATTGCACTGGCTGCCAATAGCATATGGATTCACTTCAAGGCACTGTTTTTGACCTTTAAAGCCCTTCATGGTCAGGATCCGGCATACCTGAGGGACCGCGTATCCCATATGTTCCCCAGAGAGCACTGTGTGCAGTGGTCCAAAACCCTCCCAGGCCCCAAAGATGCTAGACTGGCAATAACCAGGGCCAGGGCCTTCTTGGTGGTGACTCCATACTGGTGGAATGAGCTCCCGGAGGAGATCAGGGCCCTGCAGGATCTTTTACAGTTCTGCAGGGCCTGTAAGGCGGAGCTCTTCCACCAAGCTTTCGATTAGGAGCTGCCTTAAACACCGAGGAGTGACCCTCTGCCCTGGTTTGACCACCTTCAGTCTATCTTGCCACATAAATTACTCAATCAAATTGAGCTGATTTGAGAATACCACCGGTACTATCACCTAAGTAGTGCTACAGTTGGATTTAGAAATCTCTGCTCTGCACTTTAATTGTTTCTGGCACTTTTGTAAATGGATACTGATTGTTTATGGATGTTTTTAATTGTATTTATATATGCATTTTATGTAAGCTGCCCTGAGCCCGCCTTGGCAGGAAGGGCGGGGTATAAATCGAACAAATCTCTCCTTATAATAATTATCTTTTGGCTTCATAAGATTCCATACGCTCCCATTGGCTGTAAAATGCCCTCCCTCAGCCATTGGCCCATCAGGTGCCACTCAAGAGCACTCGTGTGCCATTGGCCGGGTGCTGGGTCTGCTCCTCTTCCCCACCCACTCCCCCTTCAGACAGATTTACTGGCAGACAGCTCTCTTTCCTGAGGAAGACAGTTCTCTTGACTCCTGTGAGGGACTGTCCCCTCAGTGGCTGTTGGTAGGCAGCCAAGCTTGGTTCTGTGAGTAAAAAAACAAAGGACTTTCAGCATAACCCCCTCCCCTGTCCATAACCCCCTCCCCAACGGCCACTTTCCTGTCAGAATAAATGGGAAAAGGCTCTCTCTCCTGCTTAGCTTCAGCATGGCTGGCTGGCTAACAAGGTGGGCCAGCAACCATCAGATCATTTTCTTCAACTCCCCGCTGTGCGGCTGACTTTCCCCTAGAGTTGCCAGTCTCCAGGTGGGACCTGGAGATCTCCCACTGTTACAATTGACCTCCAGATGACAGAGATCAGTTCCCCGGGAGAAAATGGTTGCTTTGGAGGGTAGACTCTATGGCATTATACCCTGCTTAGTCCTTCTGCACGCACCCCAAATGCTGCCCTCCACAGGATCCACCCCCCAAATCTCCAGGTATTTCCCTAATCACAGTTGGCACCTGTAGTTTCTCCTCTGTCAGTAAAAGGCCCTTTCCACACCTATGTTGGCCTTTGGGGGAAAACTCATTGGGCCCAGTCCTGATCAGGTTGCCAACTCCAGGTGGGCAATTCCTGTAGATTTGAGGGATGGAGCCTGGAGAGGGTGAGGTTTGAAGAGGGGTGGCACCTCAGCCAGGCACGATGCCATAGACTCCACCCTCCAATCCAGCCATTCCCTGATGGGTAACCATTGTTGCCAATCTCCAGGTGGGGGCTGGAGATCACTCAAAATTACAACTGCTCTCTAGGAGGGAGGGGGCGAGGAGATGGAAAACTAAAGGTAGGTTGATGGTTGGCTGGGAGAGAGATAGAGTTATCAACTCCAGGTTGGGAAATTCCTGGAGATTTGAGGGGTCGAACCTGGAGAGGGTGAGTGTTGAGGAGGGGTGGGACCTCAGACAGGTACAATGCCATAGACTCCACCCTCCAAACCAGCCACTCCCTTCTGGGGAACCACAGTTACCAATCTTGGGGGTGGGCTGGAGATCACTCAAAATTGCTACTGCTCTTCAGGTAGCAAAGATCAGTTCCTCTGGAGAAAATGAATGGACTCTGTCATGATACCCTGCTGAGATTGCCAGAGCAAATTGTCACTGAATGCCCAAAGCCGGGACACTCTCCCAGAGCCTCTCTCTAGAGCCCGTTGTATTTATTTCCACAATGGGCCTTTTTTGTTGTTGTTGTTGTTGTTCAGTCGCACAGTCGAGTCCGACTCTTCGCGACCCCATGCACCAGTTTACGCCAGGCCCTCCTGTCTTCCACTGTCCGCTGAAGTTTGCTCAATTTCATGTTCGTCACATCGATGACACTGTCTAACCATCTCATCCTTTGCCGTCCCCTTCGTCTTTGACCTTCAATCTTTCCCAGCATCAGGGTCTTCTCCAGTGAGGGCTCCCTTCTCATTTGGTGGCCAAAGTATTTGAGCTTCAGCTTCAGGATCTGGCCTTCCAGGGAGCAATCAGGGTTGATTTCTTTTAGGATTGACTGATTTGATCTCCTGGCAGTCCAAGGGACTCTCAAGAGTCTTCTCCAGCACCATAGTTCAAAAGAATCTATTATTCGGCGCTCGGCCTTCCTTATAGTCCAACTCTCGCAGCCATACATCACTACAGGGAATACCATTGCTTTGACCATGCGGACTTTTGTTGGCAAGGTGATGTCTCTGCTTTTTATCATGCCTTATTCCTAGTAAATAAATAAAATCATTAGTGTCTGCTGGACAAAACAAGAAAGGATGGACAAATATCAGGATGGGATGAACTGACATCAGGACAGGATGAACTAAAATCCGGGCAGCAGAGGAGAGGACTCGCAAGAATGGGTTTAAATTAAGGATGGGAAGGTACCAGCTGGATCTTAGAAAAAAAATTTCACAAGAAGAGTTGTGCAACAGTGGAATCAGCTACCTTGGGAGGTAGTGAGCTGCCCCTCACTGGTAGTCTTCAAGCAGTGGCTGGACAAACTCTTGTCAGGGATGCTGATCCTGCACTGAGCAGGGGGTGGGACTAGTTGGCCCTTATGGCCCCTTCCAACTCTGTGATTCTATGATTTTATGATTCTAAGGATATACATTCATTTGCCAATGAATGAAAAAATGAAAAGACTCAGTAGTTTTTGTACACTCTCTTTGTTTTGGAGAGGAAGTGACGAGGAGAAACTTTTTTGGCACTTCTTTTATTTGTTTCCTGCTCAAAATAGTAGTGGAGCTGCGGTGGCTCAAGTGGTTAAGACGCTGAACTGCAGGCTGTGGAAGGTCAGTAGTTCGGCAGTTCGAGACCCGGGTGCTGCATGACGGGGTGAGCTCCTGTCTCTAGTTCCAGCTCCTGCCAATCTAGCAGTTCGAAAGCAAGAAATTGCAAGTAGATAAATAGGTACCACTTTGGTGGGAAGGTAACAGCGTTCCGTGTGCCTTGGTGTAGTCATGCCGGCCACATGACCACGGAAACGTCTTTGGACAGCGCTGGCTCTTCGGCTTTGAAACAGAGGTGAGCACCGCAACCCTAGAGTCGGATTCGACTGGCTTTCGAGCAAGGGAACCTTTACCTTTACCAAAATAGTAACTTCCTCATTTATTAGGCTAGTAAAAGTTAATGGCAGCAAAAATGAACAAACAGATACTATCAGTTTTGGTCATCTCCCCTACACCTAGCTGTCTAGTGAGAAAGTTCAAGGAGGGTGGAAAGAGGTGAAACAGACACTGATGTTTTCTGGTCTTCAAAATCAATCCAATCCTGCGATGGCAGACAGCTGTTCCATTAGCTTTCACTTTTTGCTGTTTTCCACCATTGTGACTCAGTGGCTTATGGAAAGTTTTATCTTGATTATGCAGCTACAGAAGAGACTCTACAGTCAGGGAAATTTGATCTTTAAAGGTAATGCGGTCTTTGTTTTTGTTGCAGAATAGTAAAATTCCACATGTGTAGTAGTGCAACAGTGCAATAAACCATCAGTAAAAGCAAATGTAACACTGAGGAAAAATAAAGGTTGGCTTTCCAAAATATATGAATTAATAAGATTAAAAATTAATAGTTGAGATCACAAGTCCTTTCTAAGTCCATTGAAGTCAGTGGATTTGGAAGGATGTAACACCATTTAGAAGGACATTGTTAATTAACCAGTAATTTATATATGCATATTTGCAGATTCTGAAGACAATTTTTTTTTTGCAAACTGGTTCTTCCAAGACCAATTATCCTTAAACTGATTTAATGGGTTTTCCCTTGATATTTGCAATGTTTGTTGTAGGGCTCTTTTGTAGCAGGAACTCCTTTGCTTATTAGGCCACATACCCTAATGTAGCCAATCCTTCAAGAGCTCACAGAGCTCTTCTTACAGGGGCTACTGTAAGTTCTTGTAGGATTGGCTACATCAGGGGTATGTGGCCTAATATGCAAAGGAGTTCCTGCTACAAAAAGAGCCCGCACCTTCTTTGTCAAAGGCTGAAGACAACCATTGGGTTCAGAATCTTGTTTCTCGATTACTATCCACAGCTAGGCTGGGTATGCATATTACATCCATTCTGCAGTCACTCCACTGGTTACTGATTCGTTTCCAGGTTCAGTTCAGGGTATAGGCTATCTCTCCTTATAATATTTATCTTTTGGTTTCGTAAGATTCCATGCGCTCCCATTGGCTGTAAAATGCTCTCCCTCAGCCATTGACCCATCAGCCGCCACTCAAGAGTACTCGTGTGCCATTGGCCGGGTGCTGGGTCTGCTCCTCTTCCCCACCCACTCCCCCTGGCAGACCAGCTCTCTCTCCTGAGGAAGACAGTTCTCTTGACTCCTGTGAGGGACTGTCCCCTCAGTGGCTGTTGGTAGGCAGCCAAGCTTGGTTCTGTGAGTAAAAAAACAAAGGACTTTCAACATAACCCCCTCCCCCGCTCATAACCCCCTCCCCAACGGCCACTTTCCTGTCAGAATAAATGGGAAAAGGCTCTTTCTCCTGCTTAGCTTCAGCATGGCTGGCTGGCTAATGAGGTGGGCCAGCAACCATCAGACCATTTTCTTCAACTCCCCGCTGTGCGGCTGACTTTCCCCTAGGGTTGCCAATCTCCAGGTGGGACCTGGAGATCTCCCACTGTTACAATTGACCTCCAGATGACAGAGATCAATTCCCTGGGAGAAAATGATTGCTGTGGAGGGTAGACTCTATGGCATTATACCCTGCTGAGTCCTTCCGCACATACCCCAAATGCTGCCCTCCATAGGATCCACCCCCCAAATCTCCAGGTATTTCCCTAATCAGAGTTGGCACCTGTAGTTTCTCCTCTGTCAGTAAAAGGCCCTTTCCACACCTATGTTGGCCTTTGGGGGAAAACTCATTGGGCCCAGTCCTGATCAGGTTGCCAACTCCAGGTGGGCAATTCCTGTAGATTTGAGGGATGGAGCCTGGAGAGGGTGAGGTTTGAAGAGGAGTGGCACCTTAGCCAGGCACAATGCCATAGACTCCACCCTCCAATCCAGCCATTCCCTGATCGGGAACCATTGCTGCCAATCTCCAGGTGGGGGCTGGAGATCACTCAAAATTGCAACTGCTCTCTAGGAGGGAGGGGGAGGAGATGGAAAACTAAAGGTAGGTTGATGGTTGGCTGGGAGAGAGATAGAGTTATCAACTCCAGGTTGGGAAATTCCTGGAGATTTGAGGGGTCGAACCTGGAGAGGGTGAGTGTTGAGGAGGGGTGGGACCTCAGACAGGTACAATGCCATAGACTCCACCCTCCAAACCAGCCACTCCCTTCTGGGGAACCACAGTTACCAATCTTGGGGGTGGGCTGGAGATCACTCAAAATTGCTACTGCTCTTCAGGTAGCAAAGATCAGTTCCTCTGGAGAAAATGGTGGACTCTGTCATACCCTGCTGAGATTGCCACAGCAAATTGTCACTGAGTGCCCAAAGCCGGGGCACTCTCCCAGAGCATCTTTCTAGAGCCTGTTGTATTTATTTCCACAACGGGCCTTATTCCTAGTCACCTATAAAGCCCTTGCAGCCTTGGAACCATATATAAGCGGGACTGCCTCTCCTGCTATGGTCTGCTGCAGCAGCTTTGCTCAGCTGAGCGAGGGATGCTGTGAATTTCCATGACCATCTTCAACAATCAAACTTAGCAGGTGTAAAGGTGTCAGTCAGACTTGGGTGAATCATCCCACCTGTTTGGTTCATATGGTTTCTGAACAGGTTTGCATGGGGTTTTTCCACAATTGCACATGCTGTGCCAGTAGGGCTTCTGATTGGCCCATGGAGATCTGATTGGCTGAGCAGCTGCCACTACAGCACAAGGATTTTCACTGCATGACTGACAGTAAGATGTGGTAGCCATTTTGTAGTTGTGTGCACCACCCTATGTCAGAATTCCAGAGGTGTCCACAGGTTCAAAAAAGTTGGGCACCCCTGCTGTAACTGTATTTGGAACTGTCCACATATTGGTAATCACTGATGTATCCCATAGGCATGAATTCTCTGAATGTGTATCTGAATGTGGAAGTTCCCCTCAGTCACCATGGTGCATAGCCACTGATAGACCTCTCCTCCATAAATCTGCCTAATCCCCTTTTAAAGCTGTCTATGCCTGTGGTCATTGCTGCATCCTCTGGCAGCAAATTCCATGTTTCAGTCACTCTTTTCTGTACGAAGTATTTCCTTTTGCCCATCCTGAATCTACTGGCTTCATTGGATGCCCTCGAGTTTGAGTATTTTGGAAGAAGGAGAAAAATGCCACTTTGTCAATTCTCTGCCCCACGGATGGGTACACGTGGGTTCTCTGGCCTGCTCTAGAGAACTTCTACTGTGCATGGCAATCCCCCTCCTGCCTTGCCCCAAAGGCACTCCTAGGTTTGGGAGACACAGTCTGCAGGGATGGGAAGATAAGGGGGGGAGGGTAAGGATAGACCCAAGGTCTGCAGTTACTTTGCTGCGTGCATTTAGAGACCCATGTTTCATTGAGGCTCTTCAATTGTGAACGGTTGAGTTGTGAGGGTATTTTCAGGTTTCTGCGCAGGATAAACAATGCACAGGAGAAAACTGGAAAATAGAGGAAGCTGAGTGGACATCTCTTATGAGCAGACATCTTCACTGTTGGGTGCTGCAATTGACTATGCAACAGAAATGGCACCTCTGAGGGGAAGAGTTTTCTCCACTCACCAACTATACCACCCATATGCAGACGTATTCCAATTGGAGAGTGCTAGTCTTCCCCTAGGAACTGGCTGAAGGCTTGTCACAAGGTGACTCCCTGATCAGTTGAAGACCAGCATGCATGCTTGAGAACCACCATTTCCATCCATCCATGGGAAACAGTACAAGAAAGAACCTGGTAACTGTCGCCATTATAGGAACGGAGTAATAGAAAACTTCCCAAAACAGAATGGCACCAAAACATCCCAAAATAAAATGGCACCCTGAAAGCTGCAATATGCTGTCCTTTCCGGTTGTCGTACAAACGCCATATGGGCGTGTCCATTTCTGGAAAAATGTGTACTTAAGAAAGAGTCACTTTTTGTTCTCATAGCAATAGGTAGAGAGGCAATAGTGTAACTGTTACCCAAACATTTTTTTTTTAATTGAAATCCCCCAGCAAAGGAGGGAACAGACATTTGGAGGAGGCAGTTGACAATAAAGGGGAGGGTGACAGCCAAACCCTACACTCCAAAGAGAAACATTCCATTAAAAATAACTAATCAGCACTGATTGAGGAGGGAGGATGTTGATTTTATTAAAAAGCACAGATTGCATAGCAATCAAAATCACATTAAGAGGCACGGCAACTCCAAGAATACTATCTTGGCCAGTACAGTGCCCAAACAGCACAGCGTAATCCCAGGTGTTGCTGTCTCCTGGTGATACATTGTCATTAAAGCACATTTTAAAAAAAACAGTTGTCTCCATCTCCATCCACTGAGACTGTGGCTAATGATAGGAACTGCCTGGCAAGGTCTCGAGGCAGCAAGAGGAAGGCTATGGGCTTAACAAACATGGGAAACTATAAGTGTTTATACACAAATGCTAGAAGTCTCCGAGGTAAAATCGGGGAGTTGGAATGCTTGGTGTTGGGAGGGGAAATAGACATTGTGGGTATTTCAGAAACTTGGTGGGATGAGGAAAATCAGTGGGATACGGTGATTCCTGGTTATAAATTATATTGGAAGGATAGGGGGAAAGGGTTGGAGGTGGGGTGGCTCTGTATGTCAGAGAGGGTATACCATCCAGTAAGATTGAAAGGGTAAGAGAATTGGATTCACTTCTGGAAATGCTATGGGTTGAAATAGTGGGTCCAAAAGGAGGCTTAACAGTGGGAGTTTGTTATCGGCCACCAGATCAAAAGATAGAGGAGGATTATAAAATGATGAATGAATTAAAGATAGCGGCTAGACGAAATAACTGTGTTGTAATAGGCGAATTTAACTACCCACACATTGATTGGGTCAATATGAGTTCTAGTCGGGAAAAAGAGATTGCGTTCTTAGACACTCTAAATGACTGTGCTGTGGAACAGATGGTCACAGATCCTACCAGGGGAGAGGCGATCCTGGATTTGGTCCTAAGTAACACCCAAGACCTGGTGAGAGATGTAAAAGTGATTGCACCACTTGGGAACAGTGACCATAATGTCATTGAGTTTAACATTTGTACAGATAGGGAGTTGCCCAAAAAGACTGACGCGACCACTTTTAACTTTAAAAGGGGTAACTTCTCTGGTATGAGGGGACATGTGAGGAAGAAATTGAAAGGAAGAGTGGAGAAGGTCAAAACCATTGGGGAAACTTGGAGACTATTTAAAAAGACAATTCTA
This sequence comes from Gekko gecko, assembly GCA_029375565.1. Taxonomy (NCBI): domain Eukaryota; kingdom Metazoa; phylum Chordata; class Lepidosauria; order Squamata; family Gekkonidae; genus Gekko; species Gekko gecko. The sequence continues at coordinate 18,880 of JAPDNY010000116.1, read as the reverse complement.
GAAGCTCAGAAAAAATATATACCGCAGGTTAGGAAAGGTACAAATAGGTATAGAAAAAAGCCTGCATGGTTAACAAATAAAGTAATGGAAGCTGTAAAAGGCAAGAAGGATTCCTTTAAGCGGTGGAAAGCTAGTCTTAGTGAGGTTGATAAAAGGGAACACAGACTATGGCAAATAAAATGCAAGTCTGTGATCAGGCAAGCAAAAAGGGAATATGAGGAGCATATCACAAAAAACATAAAGGCCAACAATAAAACTTTCTTCAAATACATTAGAAGTAGGAAACCAGCCAGGGAGGCGGTGGGGCCCTTGGATGACCAAGGGGTAAAAGGAGTAGTGAAGGATGATAGGGAAATGGCTGAGAAGCTGAATGCATTTTTTGCCTCTGTCTTCACTGTGGAAGAGGAGAAGTGTTTGCCCACTCCAGAAGCACTGATTTCGGGAGGGGTTTGAAAGACCTGAATCAGATTGCGGTGACAAGAGAGGAAGTCCTCCGACTGATGGACAATTTAAAAACTAATAAATCACCAGGCCCGGATGGCATTCATCCGAGAGTTCTGAAAGAACTCAAATGTGAACTTGTGGATCTCCTGACAAAAATGTGTAATCTTTCTTTAAAATCTGCCTCCATTCCTGAGGACTGGAAGGTAGCTAATGTCACTCCCATCTTTAAAAAGGGCTCCAGGGGAGATCCGGGAAATTACAGGCCAGTCAGTCTGACATTGATACCGGGTAAGTTGGTGGAAACTGTTATTAAGGAAAGAATTAGTAGGCACATTGATGAACAAAAACTATTGAGGCAGACTCAGCATGGGTTCTGTAAGGGAAGATCTTGTCTCACTAACCTGTTAGTGTTTTTTGAGGGAGTGAACAAACATGTGGACAAGGGGGACCCAATAGATATTATTTACCTTGACTTCCGGAAAGCTTTTGATACAGTTCCTCATCAAAGGCTCCTAAGTAAGCTCAATAGTCATGGGATAAAAGGACAGGTCCTCTTGTGGATCAAAAACTGGCTTATAAATAGGAAACAGAGAGTGAGTATAAATGGGAAACTTTCTCAGTGGAGGGTGGTAAGCAGTGGGGTACCACAGGGATCAGTACTCAGTCCGATGCTTTTTAACTTGTTTATTAACGATTTGGAATTGGGAGTAAGCAATGATGTGGCTAAATTTGCAGATGACACAAAGTTGTTCAGGGTGGTGAAAACTAGGGAGGAGTGTGAGGCACTCCAAAGGGATCTGTTGAGGATGGGTGAGTGGGCGTCAACGTGGCAAATGGGGTTCAATGTGGCCAAGTGCAAAGTGATGCACATTGGAGCCAAAAATCCTAAATATAAATACACGTTGATGGGGTCTGAACTGGCAGAGATGGACCAAGAGAGAAATCTTGGAGTCATAGTGGATAACTCGCTGAAAATGTCTAGACAATGTGTAGCTGCAATAAAGAAGGCCAACGCTATGCTGGGGATTATTAGGAAGGGAATTGATAACAAATCAGCCAGTATCATCATGCCCCTGTATAAATCATTGGTGCGACCTCATTTGGAATACTGTGTACAGTTCTGGTCACCACATCTCAAAAAGGATATTATAGCATTGGAAAAAGTGCAGAGAAGGGCAACTAGAATGATAAAAGGGTTGGAAAACCTTCCCTATGAAGAAAGGTTAAAATGCTTGGGGCTCTTTAGCTTGGAGAAACGACGGCTGAGAGGTGACATGATCGAGGTTTATAAGATTATGAATGGGATTGAGCAGGTTGAGAAAGAAGTACTTTTCTCCCTTTCTCACAATACAAGAACTCGTGGGCACTCTATGAAATTGCTGAGCAGTCGGGTTAGAACAGATAAAAGGAAATACTTCTTCACCCAAAGAGTGATTAACATATGGAATTCACTGCCACAGGAGGTGGTGGCAGCTGCAAGCATGGACAGTTTCAAGAGGGAATTAGATAAACATATGGAGCAGAAGTCCATCAGTGGCTATTAGCCATAGGGTATATAGATGGGAACTCTCAGTCTGGGGCAGGTGATGCACTCTATTCTTGTTGCTGGAGGGGGCAGCAGTGGGAGGGCTTCTGGTGCCCTGGCCCCACTGCTGGACCTCCTGATGGCACCTGATATATTTTGGCCGCTGTGTGACAGAGTGTTGGACTAGATGGGCCATTGGCCTGATTCAACATTGGCTTCTCTTATGTTCTTATGTTCTTATCTTCCAATGATATAACAATTTCAACATTATGTTTTTTGGGGGTGGGCTGACTGAGGAGGGAGCAGCCCCGTAGCTAAGGGTTTTTTAGGGAGGGGCCCTCCTGCCTGCTAATCCAATCAAAGGCTCCAGGGCAAGGACTGAAGCAGCTTTAGCTTCCTCCCTCTCCCCCTCCCTTCCTGCAAGGGCAGGCCTTCCCTGTGGAGCGCCCGGGTCCAGCCCCTCCCTCCCTCCCCAAGGAGCCCCAGTGCCTCTTCCTGCGGCACAGCACCGAGGTCAGCCTCTGAAATCACTGCTCTTGTCCTCCCTGCCAACAGGCTGACAGGCAATCAGCGGGAGTTGGGGTAGGGGAGCTGAGGCTCAGGAAGGGCCCCCATTAAATCTGCTAGGGGGCCGGGCCCCATGGGCCCTGCATTAGCTACGGGCCTGGGAAGGAGGGTGGGTGGTATCCCAAATACTAGAACTTGAGGGCATCCAATGAAGCTGATGGGCAGTAGATGCAGGACGGACAAAAGGAAATATTTCTTTCTTTTTAATTAAACAAAAAAGAACGATTAAAATATGGCATTCACTGCCAGAGGATGAAGTGATGGTGGCCACAATTATAAACAGCTTTAAAGGGATTCGTGGAGGCCAGGTCTACCAGTAGCTACTAGTGTCTGAGAGGAACCTCCATGTTCAGAGACAGTCAGCCTCTGAAACCCAGAGCTAGGAGGCAATCTCAAGGGAAGGCCTTGAGATGTATGTGCTGTTTGTTGGCCCTCCATGGCTATTGGTTGGTCACTGTATGAGACAGGATGCTGGGCTAGACGGATCACTGCTCCAATCCAGCAGCACTCTTCATATGTTCTTATGAAAGCAGTTCCTCAAAAGAAATTCAAGCTTCTTATCATAGAGATCAGACTCTCACTAGCTGGAAAAGTACCGCACCAATGTTTTTTATCAGGACTACCAAGAGTTGCTGCTGTGTTGCTTTTGGGAGAAAATACAAGAGATCTCCACTCCTACATGTCGTAAAATTGAAAATCTGTGACACATACACTGTTTCCCTTAGATGGGCACTAGTATCCTCCCCCAAAAACCCTGATGCCTTTTTTTCTAACTTCCTCTTAAGACAAGACATTGCAGTGTGAAACTTAAAAACAAAGAAAACACTCTGGGGAACTGAAGACATGAAGATGAGAAGTTTCTGGTGTCTGCTCTTCATTGTTTCTCTACCTGCAGGTATGCTTTAAAAAAAAAAAAGACCGATCTTTCTTTTTAATGTTAAATGTCGAATGAAGGTCATGGCTTTCAAACTGCCACCTTTTAAGGGTCCTTCCTGTGCCAATCTCTCTTCCTGAAGAGCCCCTGCCTGTCAGTCCTCGGAACCCTTGTTCCCTGCAAGACCCCCGTTGACTGTAGTGGTTAGCCAAGAGCTTAGAAGGCCCACCATCAAATCCCCACTTGGCCATACTGTTCATGACATGCGTCAGTCCCTCTGTACAGGGATGCTGTTGGGAGGGGAGGGCCACAGGGAATGCCTTGAGATCCTTGCGGGAAGGACTCCATTTCATTTATGCCTTTATATCCCACCTTTCTGCCCAAAGGGGGGACTCAAAACAACTGGAGAAAGGGAAGGGGAAAGCATCTAAAAGTAGAGCATTTAGAGGTAAAGCATTTCCTCCTCCTTCTTTCTCCATATCAGGAGATCTTGCTGTCATCTGTAGGCTTTGGCGCCCTCAGGCCTGTGCAGGAGGGAAACAATCCCTCAGCCCAGATGTTTCGGGCTAGCAGCCATCTAGCCATATCCCCTCAACTCCCCTTCCTGCTGACAGAAGTTCAGGTTAAAATTATAAGGTCCCCAGTGTCTCAGGGGGAAAGGCAGACTACAAATGAAGTAAATAAATGAATAATATTTACAAATTGTATTTATTTATGTATTTCATTTACAAGACGCTTTTCTTGCTGAAACTCAAGGCGGATTACAGCGCAGTAAGTGTAATACCTACAGCCCACAGGATTAGAGAATGATGCACCAAAAATAAAGCAGGTTTATAAGACTGCAGAATAATGTGGTGAACTATTACCTGCCGTAAGTAGAGCAATAAAACTGGTTTACAAAATAAACAATGCAAAAGAAAACCTCAGCATAATATGCATAATGAAGACAAAATTCAGCTCCACAGAGACTAACTGCAGCCTTATTCGTTTTATAAAAATGCTTTCCTGGTCAGTAGTACTGGCTCAGGCAGAGAGAAATTCGGTGTACCCTGTTAGCCTGTGTGCATAGCAACGCTGTCCTAAAATACTAGTAATAAGTCTGTTTATTCAAATTGTTAGGTATTCATATAGCACTATCAGTAATGTGCCTGGTATTTTACAGAGTAACACTGAGCAGACAGGTCCCCTTGGCTCCAGGTGCTTTACATCTTGCAAATAGCAACTCAATGGACATTTCAGGGCACAAAAACTGCCGGGGGGAGGGGGGAGCTGAAGCCCCTTTGCCCTGTGTTCAGAGATTGTGATCAGGATTGGGCCCACGTTTTCATGGCAGGCATAAAACTCCCGTTGCATGTCTGATACAAAGTCCTCATGATGGCTATGAATAATGTGTGAAGTGGCTCCAATTGTAATCCAAGAGAGGAATTATCAAGGAAATGCTGGCTGGTGTAGAGTATAAGCAGGCATTATAAGTGTGCTAAATTTTCATTCATAACCAAGTTATGAACGAAAGGAGGCTTAAGAAGACAGAGAGCTGGAACAGGAAGGAAAGGGTGGGGGGAGAGATGTAGAGAGTAAACAGACTTTTGATGATATTAGAGGAGAGGCCAAAGACCTGGATTGAGAGCAGTGGAAGGTTTTGCTGAGGGCAAGTAGCCAGAGAGATCAAGAGAAGGAAAGATCTCAGAGGTTGATGGTTTTCTGGGTGAGGGAGCAGAAGGGAGGCTGTGTGTGAGACAGGATGCTGGACTTTGATGGACCACTGGTTTGATCCAGCCAGGCTCTTCATATGTGCTTATGAATGGGGGTCGTATTCTGAGAGGGAGAGCCAAGAAGTCTGTCTTCTTCATGAGCGTGTACAGCTGTCTTATACTGATTGAGATCACTGCCTGGAGACCCCAGTGACTGAACCTTCTGCATGCAAACTGGATGCTCAGACTGAGCACACCATCTTGAGGTCTTAACACACAGGGCATTTGATACTTTGTTGTTGTTGTTAGCCATTCAGTTGTGTCCAACTCTTGGCAATTCTGTGGGCCAGCTCTCTCCATGTTTTCCTATCTTGTATTGTTTCTTTGAGTCGTTTCATGCTCAGACTGGTGTCAACTTTCATGGTGTCTAGCCACCATGTTCTTTGGCAGCCCAGTTTCCTTTTGTTGCTAACCAATCCAAGCATAATTGCTTTTTCTAGTGAATTCTTCCTCATGACATGGCCAAAATAAGTCAGTCGCAGTTTCATGATTTTTCCTTCCAATGGTATGTCTGCTTTTATACGCTCCAATACTTGTTTGTTGGTCACTTTTGCTGTCCAAGGAATGCATAGGAGCCTTCTCCAGCACCATAGCTCAAATGAGTTGATTTTCCTCCTGTCTTGCTTCTTCATGGTCCAACTTTTGCAGCCATAGGTCACTGTGGGGAGCACAATAGCACAGACTAATCTGCATTTGGTTGCTAGGCTGATGTCCTTGATCTTTCATATTCGATTCATGCTCACCATTGCTGTGTGACCCAGCGCGATTCACTGTTTTATTTCTGGACTTCATTCACCATTTTGGTTGATCTGTGATCCTAAGAAAGTGAATTCTTCCACACCTTCAGTCCCTTCACTGTCAACTGTTATTTTGACGTTTCTCTTCTTCTTGGTTGTCATGAACTTGGTCTTTTTGATATTTAGGAAGAGGCCAAACTTCTCACTTTCCTCTTTGATTTCCTTGATCAGGTATTCCAGGCCTTCTTTAGCTTCTGAGAGGAGGGTTGTGTCATCAGCATATCGAAGATTGTTGATATTCCTTCCTCCAATCTTTACCCCAATTTAATACTAATTGGTGGGGGTGGTGGAAAGTGCTGCCAAGTTGCAGCCAACTTATGGTGACCCCAGAAGGTTTTCAAGACACGAGAGGTTGTTTGCATTTGCATAGCACCCTGACACTCCCTTGGTGGGCTCCCATCCAAATACTAACCAGGGCCAACCCTGCTCAGCTTCCAAAATCTGACAAGATCTGGCTATCCTGGGTGATCCTGGCCAGGGCTGTAAATGGTGGCAACATATGATGAAGCTCTTCTTTTTCAGGCTGGTGGTGATTTGGGGGAGGAGTAGTAAGCTCACCATTTGGGGGCAAAATGGAGCAAGGGTTGCGTCGCACTTGATAGTCTAGCTGCATTGATTCCACCATAAGGTTCTATGAGTCAGGGTACTTCATCAGAGTCACAGGAGAGTAAATCCATTAGGTTAGTGCTTTTATATTAAAGGCTGCAAATAGCAGGGAAGTGGTTTGGAAGGGAGGGAAATAAAGGTCAAAGGGACACAACAAAAACCATCAGCAGCAATTAGCCCTCAAATACTCGGAGTGGATTGATTATTCTTTAGAATGGATCTTGCTCTAAACTGGATTCACTTTGTAACCAGTTCAAGGCAAGATCCAGTCTAAAAAGTAATCAATCCATAGCAGAGCAGTTGAAGGCTAATTGCCACGGATGTTTTTTGTTGTGTTCCTTTGGCCTTTATTTCGGCAATAAGCCACTTTGTCCATCCCATGGGTCAAAGAGAAGGATGTAATTATTTTAAATAACACTGGAATGAGCACTAGAAGGTTGGGAAAAGGACAGGGAGTGGAGCGACTGGAAACCAGAAGAGGAAGTAGGCAGAGATGTGGGTGGCATAAAGAAATATAGCTGACTATGTGGACATGTGGTGGCTCAATGGTGGAGCACTTGTTTTGCCAGCGGGAGGCCCCATGCTCATCCCCCAATATCTTCAGATCAAAGATCTTGGGTTGGATCCAACCAGCTTCTCTATTGGTGAAAAAGGGAGGAAGAGACCCGTATGGCCTGGTCCCTCAAAACAAATGTCATTACTTCAGAACACAAACCATTCCCCTTTTAAAGCTATCTCAGCTAGTGGTTATCACTACCTCCTGTGGCAGAGCATTCCATAAGTTTAAGTGCTGTTGTTGTTGTTCAGTCGCACAGTCGAGTCCGACTCTTCGCGACCCCATGGACCAGATTACGCCAGGCCCGCCTGTCTTCCGCTGTCCGCTGAAGTTTGTTCAATTTCATGTTTGTTGCATCGATGACACTGTCTAACCATTTCATCCTTTGCCGTCCCCTTCTTCTTTGACCTTCAATCTTTCCCAGCATCAGGGTCTTCTCCAGTGAATGCTCCCTTCTCATTTGGTGGTCAAAGTATTTGAGCTTCAGCTTCAGGATCTGGCCTTCCAGGGAACAATCAGGGTTGATTTATTTTAGGATTGACTGATTTGATCTCCTTGCAGTCCAAGGGACTCTCAAGAGTCTTCTCTAGCACCATAGTTCAAAAGAATCTATTCTTCGACGCTCGGCCTTCCTTATAGTCCAACTCTCGCAGCCATACATTACTATGGGGAATACCATTGCTTTGACCATGCGGACTTTTGTAGGCAAGGTGATGTCTCTGCTTTTTATCATGCTGTTTAGGTTTGCCATCGCTTTCCTCCCAAGGAGCAGGCGTCTTTTAATTTCATGGCTGCAGTCACCATCTGCAGTGATCTGGGATCCTAGGAACGTGAAGTCTGTCACTACTTCTACCACTTCCCCTTCTATTTGCCAAGGAGTGATGGGGCCAGATGCCATGATCTTAGTTTTTTTGATGTTGAGCTTCAAGCCCACTTTTGCACTCTCCTCTTTCACCCTGAGCAAGAGGCTCTTTAGGTCCTCTTCACTTTCTGCCATCAGAGTGGTATCGTCTGCATATCTGAGGTTATTGATCTTTTCCCCAGCAATCTTAACTCCAGCTTGTGATTCATCCAGGCCAGCATTTCGCATGATGTACTCTGCATATAAATTAAATAAGCAAGGTGACAATATACATCCTTGTCGTACTCCTTTTCCTATGCTAAACCAATCAGTTGTTCCATATCCGGTTCTAACTGTTGCTTCTTGACCCTTATACAGGTTTCTCAGGAGACATGTGAGGTGGTCCGGTACTCCCATCTCTTTAAGAACCTGCCATAATTTATTGTGATCCACACAATCAAAGGCTTTAGCATAGTCAATGAAGAAGAAGTAGATGTTTTTCTGGTACTCTCTTGCTTTCTCCATAATCCAGCGAATGTTGGCAATTTGATCTCTAGTTCCTCTACCTCTTCGAAACCCAGCTTGTACTTCTGGCAGTTCTCTATCCACATACTGTTGGAGCCTAGCTTGTAGGATTTTGAGCATGACCTTGCTAGCATGTGAAATGAGTGCAATTGTGCGATAGTTTGAACATTCCTTGACATTGCCCTTCTTTGGGATTGGAATGTACACTGACCTTTTCCAATCCTGTGGCCACTGTTGTGTTTTCCAAATTTGCTGGCAAATTGAGTGCAGCACTTTAACAGCATCTTCTTTTAAGACTTTGAATAACTCAGCTGGGATACCATCACCTCCACTAGCTTTGTTGTTAGTAATGCTTTCTAAGGCCCATTTAACTTCGCTTTCCAGGATGTCTGGCTCGAGGTGCTGTATGAATGCTATAAAATTATAAAGCAACTATACAATTGTCGATGTTAACATGCACCATAAAAACAAATCAAACTTACGCAGCCTGTAATGATTTATTTTATTAGTTATTATTTTAGATTTATATCCCCAAAACAGCCCTCAGGCTAGAAGTAGGTCATAGAAGAGTTTGAAAAGATGGAAGATGGTAAAGACAAATTATTTGGACTGGCATCAGAATGAGAGCAAGGCAGGTACCTGGTGAGCCATGAGGGGGACGGCCTTCCAAAGACAAGGGGCCAGCAGCACCAAAAAAAGTTCTGCCTCGTGTCACTGGAAGCGTCAGCTCTACACAGAAAGCAGGCAGAGAGTCTTGACTGGCAGGCTGGACAGTACAGGAGGAAGTGGTGGTTCAGATATCTTGGCCCAAGCTGTAGCTATGTCCATTAAAATCCATCAGTTAAACAGCATTCTGCCATCACAGTGCTTTGTCAATCGTAACATCTACCCACCCGTCTGAGATCAGACACTGAGCAACAATATTGGTGGGCTTCAGCCAAATTTCAGACAAATCTACTATAAAATGGCTGAAGTTGCAGCAAGAGTATAAAAGATTTAACTTTTTGCAGCCATTTTTGCACAAAGAAACATACTTCAGGACAATGTGACAACAACCGAGCATGACCAAGAAGACAGCACAGCAAAGCAACGTCAGCAGCAGCAGCAGCAGCAAAACAATATGACAGAGATGGAAGTGAAAACTGTTTCCTGCAGTTAGCCAAATTCAGTATCCTTCCCTCTTCAAACACTATTTGTCCAGAGGCAGCTGCCTGGCAACTAGCAAGAGTCTTGGTGGGGCAGGGACATTGCGGTTGCTGTTGGGCAAAGCCACACCTCTCTAGGAATTGCCAGAAGCTCTATGGTAAAACAATGGAGTTTCTGGAGATTTCTAGAATGGACTGATGTCACTTTTCTCCCCTGGAAGTTACATCACATCATCACCCAACAGTGATGTTTTTCTCTCTCTTGTCAGCCACCAGAGCAGCGATGGAAGCTGGGGGCTGGGAGATCCCACAGCCCTAGCAGGAATCTGGTCACCCTGACAGAAATGCTGACTTGAGGACAATCATGATGGCCCCCTGCATTGCTTGGCAATTCCTCCTTTCCTCCTTCCCAGCTGAGCTGTGGTTAAAGCCACACTATAGCTCAGCTTGGAACAGAAAAATGCTCTGAAAGGATAAAATGGGGGATGTGAAGTTTAGCTTTGTCCCCCTGCCCTGATTAGCTGTGGACAGAGTGTCCACATGCACACTTCACCTAGACCCACAGTGACACCACACTTTGTCCTTTGATTCAGTTTAAAGGAAAAACCCAGTATGCTCCATGCAGGGGCAGATTAAGGCTCACCTAAGCACTGACCAATCTTGGTGCCCCCCTCTTGGTGCCCTAAGCAATGACCAATCTTGGTGCCCCCCTCACTGAAATGACTGTCATGACAACTGAATTTGGCTCCATCATTTTATTTTTAAACACATGCATTTTACTTTTAAACATAGCCTATGACACTGCACCTCACCAACAAAAAATAGAAGATAACCCTAGGGTGCACCATGATCAATTTGCACTAGTTTTATCAATTTAACAAATCTTCATTCTTTTTTTTTCTTTTCACCCTTTTCCCAACTTTGTGGTGCCCCCTTTGGCCCTGATGCCCTAAGCATGTGCTTAATCTGCTTAATGGTTAATCTGCCACTGGCCCCATGAGTCACATCTTTAATGAGCACAACAGCATGTGGGAGCTCCAAAAGATGCAAGGACATGCTGCCTTCTGTGCAAGACAAAAGCCTCATGTGAAACCAGCCCATGACAACTAAATGGAACTTTCATGTCAGAAGCTGAGTATTTCAGAGGGCCAGGAGCTAGAGGCACAGCAGGAAAGACTCTTGCTCTCAGGCCCTATTGGTGGGTTCCTCAGTTAGCCATAGTGGGAAACCAGATACTGCACTAGAAGGTCTTTTGGTCCCACAGTGCAGGACTTCCCCAATATCCTTGCATTGTTGTTGTTATTCAGTTGCACAGTTGAGTCTGACTATTCGTGACCCCATGAACCACATCACGCCAGGCCCTCCTGTCCTCCGCTGTCCTCCAGAGCCAGCTCAACTTCATGCCCATTGTATTGATAACACTATCTAACCATCTCATCCTTTGCCGCCCCCTTCTTCTATTACCTTCAATCTTTCCCAGCATCAGGGTCTTCTCCAGTGAATGCTCCCTTCTTATTTGGTGGCCAAAGTATTTGAGCTTCAGCTTCCGTATCAGGCCTTCTAGGGAACAGTCAGGGTTGATTTCTTTTAGGATTGACTGATTTGATCTCCTTGCAGTCCAAGGGACTTTCAAGAGTGTTCTCCAGCACCATAATTCAAACACAACTATTCTTCGGCACTCAGCCTTCCTTATCGTCCAGCTCTCGCAGCCACACATTACTACTGGGAATACCATCGCTTTGACTATACAGACTTTTGTTGGCAGGGTGATGTCTCTATTTTTTTATTATGCTGTCTAGGTTTGCATAGCTTTCTTCCCAAGAAGCAGATATTTTTTAATTTCATGGCTGCAGTCACCGTCTCCAGTGATCTTGGCTCCCAGGAATGTGAAGTCTGTCACTGCTCCCATGACTTCCCCTTCTATTTGCCAAGGAGTGATGGGGCCAGATGCCATGACTTTAGTTTTTCTGATGTTGAGTTTCAAGCCAACTTTTGCGCTCTCCTCTTTGATCTTCAACAAGAGGCTCTTGAGGTCCTCTTCACTTTCTGCCATTAGAGTGGTATTGTCTGCATATCTGAGGTTGTTGATGTTTTCCCCAGCAATCTTCATTTCAGTTTGTGATTCATCCAGACTGGCATTTCACATGATGTACTCTGCATATAAATTAAATAAGCAGGGTGACAATATACATCCTTGACGTACTCCTTTTCCTATTCGAAACCAATCAGTTGTTCCATGTCCAGTTCTCACTGACACTTCTTGACCCTTATACAGGTTTCTCAGGAGACATGTGAGATGTTCTGGTACTCCCATCTCTTTAAGGACTTGCCACAGTTTGTTGTGATCCACAGAATGTCAGATTCCCAAGTCAATCTGTTCCCATCAACAATCATTGAAAGACATAAAAGTTTATTGAGACATTGATAGTATTCAGGTATCTTAACTATTTCACGATAGAACTGAGGGGAAAGTGCGCAAAGCAAACAGATATACATTATTCAAGGTGGTCCCCTGATGGCTCGTGGCCAATCAGACAGTAGGTAAAAGCCCGCCAAAGTAACAGGCCAGTTTTCCCAGGAGAAAGACTACACCAGGCACTCAAGATTATATGGCTTGGGTTACAGAGATAACTAAAACATCAAAGACACAGCAGAAAGGAAAGTAGACATTCCACAGTAAACACCCCCCCACTCTCATGGCAGCCAGGACTGTTTCGAGGCCTAGCTGACACACAATCAAAGGCTTTAGCATAGTCAGTGAAGAAGAAGTAGATGTTTTTCTGGTACTCCCTTGATTTCTCCATTATTCAGCAAATGTTGGCAATTTGATCTCTAGTTCCTCTACCTCTTCGAAACTCAGCTTGTACTTCTGGCAGTTCTCTATCCACGTACTGCTGAATCCTAGCTTGTAGGATCTTGAGCATGACCTTGCTAGCATGTGAAATGAGTGTAATTGTGCGATAGTTTGAACATTCCTTGGCATTGCCCTTCTTTGGGACTGGAATGTAAACTGACCTTTTCCGATCCTGTGGCCACTGTTGCATTTTCCAGATTTGCTGGCATATGGAGTGCAGCACTTTAACAGCATCATGTTTTAAGACTTTGAATAGCTCAGCTGGGATACTATCATCTCCACTAGCTTTGTTGTTAGTAATGCTTTCTAAGGCCCATTGGACTTCACATTCCAGGATGTCCGGCTTGAGGTCAGCGATCACACCGTCATGGTTGTCAAGGACATTGAGATCCTTCTTGTATAGTTAAAGAACATAAGAACATAAGAGAAGCCAATGTTGGATCAGGCCAATGGCCCATCTAGTCCAACACTCTGTCACACAATGGCCAAAAATACCAGGTGCCATCAGGAGGTCCAGCAGTGGGGCCAAGACACTAGAAGCCCTCCCACTGTTGCCCCCCCAGCACCAAGAATACAGAGCATCACCTGCCCCAGACTGAGAGTTCCTATCTATACCTTGTGGCTAATAGCCACTGATGGACTTCTGCTGCATATGCTTATCTAATTTCGACTGCTCAGCAATTTCATGGAGTGCCTACAAGTTCTTGTATTGTGAGAAAGGGAGAAAAGTACTTCTTTCTCTATCTGCTCTATCCCATGCATAATCTTATAAACCTCGATCGTGTCACTCCTCAGCTGTCGTTTCTCCAAGCTAAAGAGCCCCAAGCATTTTAACCTTTCTTCGTAGGGAAAGTGTTCCAACCCTTTTATCATTCTAGTTGCCCTTTTCTGCACTTTTTCCAATGCTACAATATCTTTTTTGAGGTGTAGTGACAAGAACTGTACACAGTACTCCAAATGAGGTCGCACCATTGATTTATACAGGGGCATTATGATACTGTTCTTCTTGCCACCTCTTCCTAATCTTTTCTGCTTCTGTTGGGTCCCTACCATTTTTGTCCTTTATCATGGCCAGCTTTGCACGAAATGTTCCCTTGATTTCTCCAGTTTTCTTGAAGAGATCTCTAGTTCTTCCCATTCTATTGTTTTCCTCTATTACTTTGCATTGTTCATTCAGGAAAACCTCCTTATCTCTCCTTGCCATTCTCTGGAAATCAGCATTCAGTTAGGTAAATCTTTCCTTTTCACCTTTGCCTTTCGCTTTCCTTCTTTCCTCTGCTATTTGTAAAGCCTCATCACACAGCCACTTTTCTTTATGCATTTCTTTTTCTTTGCGATGGTGCTGATTGGTGCCTCCTGTACAATGTCCCACAGGAAGGAGGTAAGATTCTCAGGAAAGACTCCCCAAGAATATTTGATCTGTGCAGCAGTACTCCCTCTAACAGCTTCCAGGATCCTGGAGGGGGTAGACATTGGAGATGGAGGATACATGCCTGACAATGTGCATCTCCCACCCCAGTTTCCCTCCCCACTTCTTCTGCAAGCTAGAGAAACACAAGAAACAAGCCTTCCCTCTAAAGACCACCAAGCAGTATACTATACTCTGCTACACTCCAGTGCTGCCAGGGGTCAAGGTCAGTTCTCCATATCCCCACTTCTGGAAGGATCACCCACTTTTCACAGTAAAAACCATCTTTCACAGAAATACAGTGTTTGCTTGTATAACGGTGAGTTGCTCTAGGTGTGTTGAAAATTCTCCCCTCTCCTTTGAAAGTGGTCCCATCCTGTGGGCTTATTGGTCACCCTTGTGCCACCAGAGGAATGTTCAGGGCCCAAGAAGAGCAACTGGGAAATTCTCCCTATTGCACAAGACTGCCGATGGCAAAGGTTAGATTAAGAGTTCCTGCTGACTCAGTTCTGGACCCCGAAAGTCTAAAGCAGTATCACTAAGATTGTCTTACAGGGCAGGCTGCTTAACAGAAACCTGCTCACCTGGCCTTAAATCTCCCTCTCATTCTCCAGCTGCTCATCGATCCCCAAATCAGGAGGATGTGATTTTATACCCCTGAGCTGCATAGGATGGTTTGGGGGGATTGGGGAGGGAGAACAGGCTCCACAACATTCAAATCTAGCCTTGTTTTTACATACCCACTACTTTCCAGGATACATATGTCTAGCCGTCTGTACCTGAGCCCTTGAAATATAAGGAAGTTTAAGAAATGTTCTGTTCACACATTTCAGGCTGAGCAAGGGAACAAAGAAAAGGAGGAACGATGTAGAGTCCTTTCCCAGCCCTACACTTGTTCTTATCCTAGTGGACAGGGTCTGTCCCCTTTGGGGTGTGACCTTTCAGCAGGGTGTGAGGTAGGAGGAAGCCACTGTCCCACTTTGGCCAGACTCTTTAGCTTAACCAAGAATTTGAGTGCTCAGTGCTGGGAGCTTGACAGCTCCTTTTTCCAACCCCCCTCCTTTCTGCCCGCTGTAAGTTTGGACAGAGAACAATCACAATAGTGGAAAGATTTGATGCATTCTTGGGTGGAGGACATTTCTCTACAGACCCCTTTTACCTTGCCCCATTTTACAAATAAAGCACTGAGGAACAAGGTTGTAGAGAAAGATCCATCCGCCATAAAACTGTACTACTGACAGAGATTTCAGCATGGGATGCAGTGTGTTTTTGCTCACAGGGAATCTCATGTGTGTGCCCCGCCCCCAGGCAGATCCTTTCTATCATAACAAAGGGCATTCTGTTTTGGTTTATACATTTCTGAGCTAATTTTCAATTAAAGACAGCTCTCAAAGCCATTTATGCCAAATTTTTAAGATTCCAAATTCCTATAATGGTAAATGTAGGATAGATTATGACTTTTACATAATGTTTCACTGGAGATTACTTTTAAGTGATGCAGAAGATACAAAGGCCTTCCAAACCCAGTGGTATAATGACCAGTTTATTATTATAACTGCTGCCACACAAAGTACAGATCACATTTTGTTGTTCTCTTTTTTTGAGTCAAGTTTTTTTGAATCTGATTTAGAGTTCAGTGGCACCTTTAAGACCAACAAAGGTTTATTCAAGGTATGAACTTTTGTGTGCATGTACACTTAAAACATCTTCATTATGTTACATGCTAATTTGCTGTTCAGCCTGTCTATAAGATTGAACTATTACTTCCCATTCTAATGTATTTGACAAAGCGTGCATGCACACGAAAGCTCATACCTTGAATAAACCTTTGCTGGACTTAAAGGTGCCCCACTGGACTCTGAATTTGTTCTACTGCTTCAGACCAACATGGCTGGCCACCTGGATCTATCTTCTAGTATGAGAAAGGCACTGTTTTCCATGGTACATGCACGGATGACTTTCTGGTTAAAAGGGGTTTCACAGCACTACAGAAACATCACAAACCTGTTTTTTAATTTTTTTAAATTATTTTTAAAAGAAATTTTAACTTTTTTCATACAAATAATAACAAAACAAGACATTGTTATAAATAAAGTCCTCTAAAGTGAGAGACAATAACATAAACTTACAATGATAACGTTAAAACAGATATATATATATAAAACACCTGAGACTGTCATCTTTTATTTAGACTCCTTCACAGAAGAAAAGAAGGCTGAGGAAGTGATTAGAACTGTAGGAGAATCTGTAACTTTCCATCTGAAGACATCAGAACCATTTGACTTTATTTCCTGGTTCAAAGTGGCAAAGGACAGCATCAGTAATATTGCTATAGTAGAAGGAGGTCAGACCTGTCGCGTCAAGGTTCTCCTCCCAAAATTTGAGGGGCGACTGAATGTCTTCAGAGACTGCAGGAGTTTACAAATCACTAATCTACATCAAGATGACTCTGGAGAATACCAAGGTCAAATAAAGGATCACAGTAAGTACTTCAGGCTGGAGATTTACAGTAAGTATTTGAACAGCAGCCTTGCCCTTTTTCATTGTACGGAGGGGTTTTTCCTCCTTCCTGTGGGGCTTCTGAAAAGAAATACTGTCAGAAATAATGTAGAATCATCTCTCCTCCTGCCTGGTGATCTTTCTAAATGAAGA
The DNA here is from genome assembly GCA_029375565.1 of Gekko gecko. Taxonomy (NCBI): domain Eukaryota; kingdom Metazoa; phylum Chordata; class Lepidosauria; order Squamata; family Gekkonidae; genus Gekko; species Gekko gecko. The sequence goes on along the minus strand of JAPDNY010000116.1, from coordinate 2,335 downwards.
AACTGATGACTATTTCATCCACTTGTTCATTTCTATGAGGAACAGAATATTTCTGTAAAAGGATGGGATACAGACAGCCCCGTAGCTAAGGAGTTTTTGGAGAGGGGGCATGGGGGGGCACCAGCCAATTAAATCAAAGTTAAATTAACTTTGACTTAATTGGTGGAACTCCTAAGGAAGCTGGGTACACACACCCAGGCTCCAGGGCAAGGCAGGGTAATGCCCAGTGGCCACAGCTTCCCTCCCCACCCCCTGCAAGGGCAGATCAATCCCCTGCAACTCAAGTAGCCCTAATAATGAGAGAACCAGCACTGAAACAGGTGGCCCATTATGTAGCCCGTGGTGCTGCAGAGAAATCCAGGGGGTGAGGATTCCACTCGGCTGTAGCCCACGTCCCAGAAGGCCCCTTCCGCGCAGCTGCTGCCTCTACCTTCCCCCTATTACCCACCGCTGACCCCGCCAGCACCGCCGGCCTTGTAAGGGCAGTGGGGGAAGAGAGTTAGGCCAGCACCAAGCCCGCCCTCCATGACATGTCCCCGAGGCGGTGATGCCATCCGACTCATCTGTGGATGGGCCTTCCGCGCTGCTTCAGTCCCCTCTCTTTTCTCACCTCGTTCAATGACCGCAGAAGCTCACCTTGCGCAAGGGGGGTGGGGCGACATTTGTACTGCCGATGAGGATTGTGGCTCGTGGGCAATCAGAATTCGGGGGAGGTGCATCTTAAAAAGGCAAAGGGATGTGCAGTAACCGAAGCCTTCCGGAGCGTGAGCCCCCTTCATCGGACGCAGTTGGGATCTCCAACAGTGCCACATTTGGTTACCGGGGACCTGGATGCAAGGAGAGAGCAGGGTGTGGGTGCCTCCTCCTCCTCCTTGCAGGAGCGCAGCCAGCCATTGTAGGGAATGTGAGAGGGAGGCACCCAGGAGCAGCAGCAGGCGGTGCGGAGTCACCGGCTGTTGGGCTGAGGGCAGCGACGGGGGAGCCGAGTATTGGGGAGGGGGCCATAAAAACCACAGGGGAGGGTCCCATGGGCCCCACGGTAGCTATGGGCCTGGATACAGATCATAGGTAAATAAACAAAAGAAGATGGAACAAAAACACTTCCAGCACCTATATTTACATGTGGGAGGGGTGTTAGGGTTGCCAACTGCCTAGGTTTTCACTGGCATGAATGGCTGTTCTGGCTGTTTGTCAGATCAGGTTTTATAAATAAAATGGAAGAAAAAAGAGACAGGCCATTTTTTAATCGTGTAGTGCTGTACTACTCCTTTAAGACCTTTGCAAAACTAGATTGGCAGTTAAGTTTAACTTGCTTTTTCAACTTTTCAGTGCCTCAGATGCAGCTTCTGTAAACATTGTAGCAATCTTTGGCTGTCTTTTCTATTTCCGCTGCCTCCATACATCACCTCATCCTGACAGTCAAAGATCTGTGCACCTTAGATGAATTAGTATTTCCTGTTGGGTCTGCCCCTTGGTCCCTCAGCTTGGCACATATCTCCACTCCTTTTTTTATTATTTAACAGTTTTTATTGAATTTTATACATACACACACACATTCACTCATACATACATTCATGGGGGAAATCATTTCCAATATTTAACATGTTTATACCTTCTCAGTAAAAAACAGAGATATTCCATCTCAAAATTTTTAGCTGGGTTGCAATGCAGCAGAGCAGTTGAGCACGAGGAGAGTTCCTTGAGCTTGCTGACTTCTTTGCTTCTTTTTGAGGTCCAGGGGCTCCCGTGGCCTCACTGCACCCCTGGGATCACCCCCAATGCAGACATGAGTGCCTAGCTGTTGCTTCCGGGGGGGGGGTAGAAACCCTGCCTAAATTCAACTGCAACATCAATGTGAGTAAATGACTTGGCTAAAGGGAAAAGACCATCAGCCCTCCCTTAAACAGGGATATAAGCCTGTTTAAGCTTTAAACTGACTCAAGAGTGAGGTGGGAGGTTCCCCCCCATCCCCTTTATCAGCAGCCAGCTAAAGAGAAGTTAAGTGATTCCAGGCTACTCTCAAGGGCTTGGAAGAAAGAATCCTTATTGACTCTGTTTGGTACTCTCCCATTGTATAAAGGAATTACCGTTAAAGGAATGGCTCTATATCTTGCACCATGCTCTATTTTTCCCCTTTGTGGGTGGAGCTTGGATTCGTTTGCTTCTTTCTTTCTTTCTTTCTTTCTTTCTTTCTTTCTTTCTTTCTTTCTTTCTTTCTTTCTTTCTTTCTTTCTTTCTTTCCTTCCTTCCTTCCTTCCTTCCTTCCTTCCTTCCTTCCTTCCTTCCTTCCTTCCTTCCTTCCTTCCTTCCTTCCTTCCTTCCTTCCTTCCTATCT